>CM074720.1:122530241-122782741 GCA_037306005.1 Rhinophrynus dorsalis
GAATAAGATTTCCTTTGCTTTGTATCCTCTAAAAATGATTGGTTATTAGACACTTATTGCTATTAAGTTTATTTTTTGTATTAGAAGTTTGTAGACATAGAACAATCTGACACGTGGAGCATTTCCTGATGTAATTATATTATATAATAGTTTTACATGCGTTTGCTTGTTTACAACATGTTATGACAGGAGAGGAGACATTTATTAGCAATGCTGTTAGTTTTGTTTAACAGCTGCTCATTATATGACAGTACAATGATGTCACAATTTGAACTTAGCACAGCTTATGTTCCGCGCACACACAGCAATTACATGCCATCCATAATAACAGTCAATCTATTGCTGGTTAAAGGGATAGTAATACCTCGTTTTATCTTTATTTTATTTTGTAGGCATTAAAAAAACATGAAGAATGATATAAGTCTTATCTTTCAAACCTTTATGGTTTGAGAGATATTCACAAGCAAAGTTTCCCCTCCCGCCCCTTTTACCTAGTGTAAGCCATCTCTTCTCAGATGTGGAATCCAGTCCATTGACCAGACAGATAACAGAAGGGGACAATCTTCTTCCTATGAGAACAATGAAAGCCCTGCCCCCCTTGACAAGTTTTTCAGGTTTTTCCATTATCTTAATTGAAGATTGTCCCTCTCTGCAGTCTACCTGGGCACCTCCCTTCTGATCTGGCTGAACAGTGTTACATCAGTAAAAGGGGCAGGAGGGGGATACTTTGTCATTGAATGAATTACTCTTGAACTACAACTCTGACAGAATTGAAATAACACTCTCCAAAGTCCAAATACTATGATGATTAATTAGAGCTGCTTTTATTATGAAACATTACTATTCCTTTAAGAAAATGTTTAAGTCCAACCTATGGAACTTCTTCAAGAAAGGATCTAGTGTAAGGTCTGCTGGCTGGAGCAAAACATCAAACACTATATGCAGTAAACTAAGTTGTTACTTGTTAGACCCATAAAAGGTCTATTTGTCTTATGTTTCCAGTGTGGACTACATCTGTATGCACCTACAGAGTAAAACAAAGGTGCTCCCAAATCATGGAAATGTTTCTTTAAAAATGTATTAGAGACATAATGTCATTTTTCAAATAGCTTGAGTTCAAGACGTTTTGCAGCCGGGTGGTGCTGTTGCTATTAAGTGAAAAGCTGAGTATCAGAGACACACACATTCTGTAGATGGATGCAACAACAGTACCTGGCAGCAAAAATCAAACTACCAAAAAGTACCAAGATATCTCTGTTATAACTTTTGAACATTTCTGACCATTGAAATGACCCTTGGCCTGGTTATCGAGTCAGAGCCCACTGCACCAGAAACATTTTGGTTATGCCACACTGGCTGGGCCCAGGAACACCATGTGACCGCCACCTACAGACAGGACTCCTAAAGGGGGGATCTTCTATGCCCTACCCCTTTGTCACAGAGATTACATGCTATGCCCTAAGCCTCCTGAATGTAAGAGTTAAAATATCTAGACTTCCTGGTAAAGTCACGACACCCTGCTATTGATCTTTTTATGGCTAATGGTGTGCTCTCCAAGGAATCCAACTAGCTTGACAATAGCTTTCTAGAACCTTCAATGGCAGGGGAGACCTTGCTCCCTGCCAGTGAAGCCTAGGTACTATCTCAGACCATATAATTTTCACTCGTGGACAGATGGACCTGATTAACTTGTATGCATCTCTGGTTTCATTAATGAGACCAACTGATTCAGTGGTGGGGAAGTGAATGCCACCCACGTGGAGTACCAGCATACTGTGAACATCGCACCCTCTGAACATCGCACCCTCAGTGTAAACCTTCTTACTAAGCCAGCTGATCCTCACAAGCTTCCTGTCTTGCGGTGGCTCCGTAACTACTAAACCAAAGCAAAAAAATCCAACAGTTGGCAAATGCGAATGCCATCATATACCAAAACATTCACTTTACTATTTTCTTAGGGCTGTGCTACAAGATCTGGAGGAACATACCGCTTTTATAACATTTTTATAGTAAGAATATAATCTATTAAAAACATTACAAGAATTCAAATCAGCAGCCTGATTGTTTCTGGATTACCACTGGAGAAACCTGAGCAGAGACAGACTGAATTTCTCTGCAAACCTATTCTGTTGGTAGTTGACATACGTCCCCCTTCAAACTACAATTCTTGTGAGTATATTTCATTTATTCAGACTACATTGCCTAAGAAGATAACAGGCACTATTGGGCGTCCTCTTCTCTTTTTGTGTTTTTCTACATGCCCCACTAAATGCCATTGCAAAGGCTGTGCTAAATAATTTGCTTTTATATTTTGAGCTTCAACCACTGGCAGCCCAAAATATCAAGTGAATGTCTAATGTGAGTAGGCCTTCTTTTGCTTCACATTGCCTACATATGCCTACTACATCCTGACATAAAGAGTCTGACTATAAACTAGCTATCCAGTATGTATGAGTTTGGAGCAATTGGCTGCCAATGCTGTTTCTAGCTGTCTTTGTGATGTGTCATAGAAAATAATTCCTACACCTCTCACCTGGGCCAATTTCTGTGGTATTGAAAATGTATAAACAATCTCAGACTATTTCTTTATAACTAACTAACAGTGTGGGACGGCGTTACCTGTATGTTTGTTTTTTAAGCTATGCTTAACCCTTTGAGTGGCAGAGGGGTGTGCAAGGCATTGCCATACCTGTGAACTTTTGAAATTAGCTCACCCTGAGATCTTTGAAATATGAACACTTAATGCTCCTGAGAAAGTAGATTCTAGGTGCAATGTCAATGTTTGATCTAACCTAGAGATGATCCAATCTGTCCTCAAGGAACCTTTAACATGATACAGTTCTGAGACATCGCTTCTTATGCAATCACTAGGTAAGTAGGACATCTCCCTCTGCCTTTCTGGTCAAAATGGATATGAAATAAGAAGTAAATTGGTGTAAATCATATAGAAGGAAACGCTGGACTCTCTCACCCTGAGAATTTGGCCCTTCACCCTGAGACCCTGAGATTTGGTTCAAAACCCTGAGTCTTAGGATCAAACCCTGAGAGTTCCCAGGTATGAATATGTAAAGGTGCACCACGCTTATGCATCGAGGATACAACTTGATGTGTTTAAAATCATCAATCTTTTATTGAATACAAACGTCAAACATACAGCCAGTACCTCATATTGTTCAGCAAGTGTAAAGACGGTAAAGTGAGCACCTCTCTGCTGACATTTCTATGTGCTTCTGATCAGAAGATGATTGATGATTTTAAACACATCAAGTTGTATCCTCGATGCGCAAGAGTGGTGCACTTACATATTCATTCTATATATCTTGGGGTATTGGAAGAATCCGTCTGGTAGCACACGCGGAGGTGGATTAACGGTGTGTGTACAATTAAGGAAATACAGAGTTTGATCTTTTGTCCGCAAATGAAAAATGTTTCGTGAGTGCATACTGGCTATGATTTTGGGTTTAGAGCGGTTTATTTACAGCTTTGCAACAAATTCCCAGGTATGGTCATTGCAATACGTTGCATAGTCCTCTTACACTCAAAGGGTTAATGTGAGGCTAAGTTACACAGGACTTTATATATAATGTATATTAATGTACACACTGTAGATACAGAAGTTTATACAGTATAATGTATATTAATGTACACACTGTGTATACAGTGTGTACACTAATATACACTCCTGTGTCTACACTAATAATACATTATATATACAGTCATGTGTGTATATACAGTTCTGTGTCAGTGAGTCTCAATTATATATAAAATGCATTGTAAATCAGCACTTGCAGGAAGCTTTCCAAGTTGCAAAAGCAGCTTTATTAGTTGATCAACGTTTCAATCCCAACAGGGATATTTATCAAGTTGGCTACTACACACAAACACTCCCATTATATACCCTTTCACCCGACACAAGGTCCTCCAAGAATGTTCAAACATGATAACATCCTATATAATAATTAGCTAGGATGTTTGTCAGAAGCTGTCAAGTGCAGTAGAGACTGCACACGCTGCAGTCAACAGCAGTACAGAGGGCCCGTACGCTCAGCGTCTGATACAGAGTGGGGGGCTCCGAATTCGGACCACAGTCCTCTATGCACACCTTCCTGAGACCACAGGAAGTAGCGCAGAGAGCACTATGGTTGTAATTTGGAGCACCCCGCTCCGTATCAGCCTTGGAGCGTTCGGGCACTCTGTACTGTGCATGACTGCAGCACGGGCCATGAACAGAGAGGCTCCGGGCACCAGCCGAAGCTGCTGGGTGGCACTGTGGATCGTGTACATGGGCTTTTAAACTAGTCTAAAAATAAGTAAAAAGATGTACAGTGTGACCCTTCATCAAAATAGTAGATCTGGAAAAATATTCAAGATAAAAAATAATAATAAAATGCCCCTTTCAACAAACCACCCAAGTGGGGATAAGATCAGGTAATATATATTTATGTTTACTGACGTCACTCAGAGATAATAAACTAACAGTTCATTATAACTACATTAAATATGACTAAACATATAAAGTAAATATATTTATAGTGTAGTGACACCTCTACATTCCCTAATGTATTATTGTCACTGGTCACCGTCAGCCAACAAAAAATTAAAATTACTCTGGTCTCCATGACATCGCGCATCAAACGCGAGTATGAAAAATGCCATTCTTATGACAGAATGTGGAAGATCTATTTGGATTAATAAAAATTATATATAGTAAGAATCTTCCTACCTTTGTGTCTCCCGGGTCTCCCTCCCATTGCATAGCATCACTGCATAAGCAATGTGGGAGTTCCAAAGAAGATCACAGTGTTGCAGCCCTCCCTTATTCTCAGTTCTTAAACCTTAGTGACTGGCCACGTGCACATGCGGCTGTCACTTAACGCCCGGCTAGGAAATTGTTTTTTGTTGCTAATGTAATCCGTGTGGGGACCCGGACTTCCGGGATGTACATGTACGTCCTCTGTCACTAAGTGACAGTTTCTGCGGGACGTACATGTACGTCCATTGTCGGGAAGGGGTTAACTCATTAACGGTCAAATGAGCAATTAAAATGTAGACAGAGTTTAGGTTCTGCAAGGAATTGTGAACCAAAGAAAATTGAGGGTATTTTTTAAATAAATTGATGTTATGAGTTATCCTTAAATGGATAAAATAGTATATAGCCTAATAATCTGTGAACGTTCTTTTACATTAGACTTTTAATCATAAATAAATGTAATAAAGAATCAAAAAATTTCTCATTGCTGTATAGTTCCACGATTCATGATTGTGGCCAACAGGGACTCCTCTCGAGGAACATTAGTTATAGGTATATTGGACCGTGGTATAAGTGGAAGTTCAGGGAGCCAGTCACAAAATCGAAGACATTGCTCTACTCCATCTGTTCAGGATTAGAATTGCTATTATGTCCAGCCAATGGCATTAGGTTGCCCAACCCTGTTCTACATGTTTAGCCTCGAATATTAATGTTTGCAATATTGCAAAAGTGACTCTAGTAGCATCTCTTTATCACATTGCAATGCTTAATGATGAAGGCTAAATGCATATTGGTGAAGTGGACAGTGTGATGTGTCACTGTCTGCTTCACCAACATGTATTTAGCCTCAACATGTATTTAACGTCACTGTATCACACTGCAACGCTTAATGAATGAGGCTAAATACTATTGGTGAAGCAGACAGTGGCACATCACACGATCCTCTTCACAAATATGTATGGAACTTGGGCTGCTAGAGTTTTCATTGGCATTGGGCACTGGAACCAAAAGGGGGTTGTTTTATGCCTCCCATCCATGGGCACAGGACAGACGGCAAGATGAAAAGACACAGGGGGTTGGTTTAGCTAGAGGGTGGAGGGAGAGAGCTACCAATCATTCTAAGGGTCATCAAGATAGCAGCGCTCTCTTTCTTGCTAACGAAGAGGGACAAGGTTAGATTTTTCATCATGGGGGAAATTATATAGAATTCATTGGTGTTTTAAGCTAGTTGGGGGGACAAACAAATTTGGGGAGGACTTGGAACGTGACAGTTCCATTTAATTTTGCTTTCTAAGTTTTATGCCCATGAGTTCTGTCTTGTTCTTGAGCTCAAGCTATGTACATTTATGCACAAAAAAGGTTATAAAGCAGATCTTAAAAATAACTCACCAATAATCCTATTGATAGGCATCTGCAAGGTTTTCACAAAGGTACTATCAAGAAGAAAGGATACTTAACAAGGCACAATCTAAAGCAGGACATTTTGTGCAATCTAAATTTGGGACAAAATAGGATTAAGATCAATGGAGACTACCAACATCACTTACGTTTTGTAGATGATATCATACTCTTTGCCAGCAGTCCTAAAGAACTGCAAGAACGCATTGCAAAACTACATCAGGAATGCAACCATTTTGGTCTGAAGATGAATATCAACAAATAGACAAGATGGACAAGGAGTTGGCAAATACGTTTATCTTGGACAGGAAATGTCAACAGATGGTAACACCATGATGGAAATTGAGCAACAAATAACATTGGCATGGCAAGGATTTGGAAAACTTAGTAGTGCTGTCATAAATTCATTCTATAGGAATAAGGCCCAGAGAAAATGGACATGGAAACACCCTAATGGTTACATTTGAGATCTGTCTGGCAAAGCAAAAATGTATAGGTTCAACCAAAACTCTTAATTTTAATTTTAAAAAAGCAAACTTCAAATTGTTAAGGGCCTCAATGCAACACATAGACTGGGATATGTTATTTAAAGGCAAAAATACTGAGGAAAAATGGTCAGAATTCAAATTTAGGTTGCAGAAATGTACCCAACTGTATATACCAATGGGGAACAAGTGCAAAAGAAGTAAGTCACAGCCAATGTGGTTAACTGCACATGTAAAGAAGGAAATGGCAATGAAAAAAAAAAGCATTCAAATTATTTAAGTCAGAAGGAACTGAACAATCTTTCTTAAAATACAGGGAGAGCAACAAAGATTGCAAAAAGGCAATTAGGGTAGCAAAAATAGATAATGAAACTCGAATTGCAAGGGAAAGCAAGACTAATCCAAAAAAGTTTTTTAAATATATAAATAGCAAAAAACTTAAGAGGGAGTGCATTGGACCATTCAAAAATGAGATGGGTGAGTTGGTTAGTGAGGATAAGGAAAAGGCTGATGTTTTAAACACTTTCTTTGCATCAGTATATACAAGGGAGCAAGGAATGGTAGAAGAGCCTCCGCAAGTATCAAATAAAACAATACAATTAATAGATATTGGGTTAACTCAAGGAGATGTCATGGGAAGACTGAACAAAATTAAGACCGACAAAGCACCGGGTCCTGATGGTATACATCCAAGGGTTCTTCAGGAACTCAGTGCAGTGTTAGCAAAACCCCTATATTTACTCTTTAAAGATTCTATTACCACAGGCTCAGTGCCACAGGATTGGCGAAGAGCTAACATAGTGCCTCTATTTAAGAAGGGAACTAAAACAGAACCTGGGAATTATAGACCAGTGAGTTTGACCTCTGTAGTGGGAAAACTATTAGAAGGCATAATAAGGGACTATATTCAGGATTACAACACAAAAAATAAGATCATTAGCACGAATCAACATGGTTTTATGAAGAATAGGTCATCCCAAACTAATCTTTTCAGCTTCTATGAGGAGGTAAGCAGCAACCTTGACAATGGCAAGGCAGTAGATGTAGTATATCTAGACTTTGCAAAGGCATTTGATACAGTACCACACAGAAGGCTGGTGTATAAAATAAGGAAATTGGGGCTAGGAGATAACCTTTGCAATTGGATACAAAACTGGTTGAAGGATAGGGAACAGTGTGTGGTTGTAAATGGAAAATTCTCCAGTATAGTTAAAGTGGAGAGTGGAGTACCTCAGGGTTCAGTATTGGGTCCGCTGCTTTTTAACATGTTTATAAATGACCTGGAAATAGATATAGAAAGCAAAATATCAATATTTGCAGATGATACTAAATTATGCAAAGTCATTAATTCAGAACAGGATATTTTCTCTCTACAGAGGGACTTACATACAATGTCAGATTGGGCAAACATGTGGAATATGAAGTTTAATGTGGGGAAGTGTAAAGTCATGCATTTGGGAGGAAACAATCCCAAGGCTACTTATAAACTTAATGGAATAATTTTAGGTGACTCGTTGCTAGAAAAAGACCTGGGTATCCTTGTCAACTACAAACTTGGAAACAGTGACCAGTGTCAAACAGCAGTAGCAAAGGCAAACAAAGTCCTGTCTTGCATAAAAAGAGGTATTGAAGCAAGAGTGGATAACATTATTTTGCCATTATACAAATCATTGGTAAGACCTCACCTTGAGTATGCAGTGCAATTTTGGGCACCGGTTCTGAAAAAGGATATACTAGATCTAGAGAGGGTACAGCGGAGAGCAACAAAATTAATTAAGGGAATGGAGGACTTGACATATGAGGAACGACTAAACAAACTTGGTTTATTTACTCTAGAGAAAAGACGACTAAGAGGAGACCTTATCACATTGTACAAGTATATGAGAGGTCAATACAAGGATCTCTGCGGTGAGCTATTTATTCCAAGGCCTGATCAGGTGACCAGGGGACACCCCTTGAGATTAGAGGAAAGGAGGTTTAAACTTCAGCAGAGGAAGGGTTTTTTTACGGTAAGGTCTGTCAAATTGTGGAATTCATTGCCCAGGGAGGTAGTTATGGCAGATACAATGGACACATTTAAGAGAAGATTAGATACATTTCTTTCAAAAGGGAACATACAGAGTTATACTGTTTATCAGTAGGCAGATCAGGAAGGTCTGATAAAGACTAATTTAATTGGTAGCAGGAAAGCTATAAAATTCTTAGTTACTGAGGTATGAAGCGAAGGTTGAACTTGATGGACTTGTGTCTTTTTTCAACCTAATTTACTATGTTACTATGTTTTAATGATAATACAAGTGAAACTGACTTCACACTTGAAAATAATATAATTATATTCACTGACTGCTCAGTCTTAAATCATTTTAGAGTTGGAAGTAACCATTATCTAATGAGATCAAAAATCAAAATTGAAAGAAAATGATCAAGTCAACAAACGTGAAGACTGACACTAGTCAACTACTGAAAAGTCATAGAATTTTGATTTAGCACTGCTAATCGCTTCAGCGTACTGCAAAACCTTCCAGACACATACATTCAACCCATAATTAAAAAGTTATTGAGACTATTGTAGACACTGCCCATGCCTTAACACCTACTGTAAAACAAGAAAAAACAACCCGTATAACAAAAGAAACAGTTACCATGATGAAAAAGCGACGAGAAATGAAGAAAAAACGTAATATTAGAAACAGAGTAGAATATCCAGAAATGTGCAAGGCCATAAGGAGGAGCATAAAAAAGAAACGCACAAGTTCAATGTTGACCTCATCAAAAGGACACTGGAAGAAAATCAAGGGCTAAAGAAAGCAAAAAGAAACATGGCCACACATAGGAGCCATATGTTTGCATTAAAGCTTGAAGATGGTACAACAGCATAAACTCAACAACAAATGCTAAAATGAGCGGAAGAAATGTATTTAAATCTTTATAAGGATGAAGTACAACAACTGAATGCAGTGCCAGAGGCTGCTTTGCCAAATATTTTGGTAGTAGATGTAAAACATTGCAATAAAATCAATGAAAAATGGCAAAGCAGCTGTACCTGATAAAGTTCCTATTGAAATGTTGAAAGCAGAAGTTCAACTCTTATTCAGAGCCCTAGCTAAACTCTTTTCAAAATGCCTACTACTTGGCAAAGTACCTGAAACATGGAAAAATGCAGAGGTCATAATACTGCACAAGAAAGGTGATAGGTGGATCTAAAAATCTACAGACCAATAAGCCTATTACCAGTCATCTGCAAGGTTTTCACAAAGGTACTATCAAGAAGAATCTAAGTAAATAGGTGAGGGGGTATAATAGCTTGCCTGGCCAAATTTGCCAGCCATACATCTATCATTAGATGTAACTCATCTCACTTATAGAATGTTTGTTAAATATTACATCTTACAACAAACAAGACCTCTACTTCTGACATTTATATCACAATCAAAATTTTCTATATTGATGAGACAGTCTTTATTGTGATAGATTACACTATGTATGGTCTTTGTTTCTTTTTTACATGTACACTATAATTGTTCGGGAGAATCTCTGACCAGTCTTCACCATCACCTGTGTATATATTAGTGAGTGTGAGTATTGCCATACATTGCATTCTTTATATCTGACCCTTATTTGACAATGCATTTATTTAATATATACAATTGATCACATAATTTTCACTTGATATTCACATGATTATTTTTGATTTATTCACTATATCGTGAATATGATTTTTATTTGAATCAGCTCTCACCTATTTATTTAGCTTTTCTGTTGCATGCTCTTATTTAAGATAGGGTTCAGAGTCTCTCAATTTTACCCCTTAATTATGATATCACTTCTTTATAATATTCTTCCATATCATTATTCATTGATTATATTATTTTCCATTGGTTATTTTGATATAGATCTTTGATTATTACACAAGCCCTCACCTATACACATATTTCTTCACATATCAAGAAGAATGTACACAGTACTTAATGTTGCACAAGCTAAAGAACAAGTAGGCTTCAAGAGTGGTTTCAGTAAAATTGCCCATATCCAGACAGTGCAACAAGTTATAGAGCGACATAATGAATACAACCTTCCATTATGCATAGCCTTCATTAACTACTAAAAGACCTTAGACTCAGTGAAAAAGCAAGCAATAATTGATGCCCTGATCAACCAAGGAATAGACAGAGCTTACATCAATATCTGTAACGGTTTGTTTTGACACTCAGACCAGTAGGTAAAATAAATCAATCTTTTATTGAAAGAAATAAAATGCAAAGGATCACCCTCTACAGTTGACAGCAACAATTGCTAGCTATTCCACAGTACACATAGCTTTAATACAATATACAGAAGGCACCCAACATAGGTACAGAGAATAGGGAATAGGACCCTAAAGGGTGTATGAGAACAATTTGTCAGTCTCAGCTGTGGGGTTTGGCACGCCCGTGTGGTGTAGAGATAAACTGAGCAAATGTACACAGCACAGAGTTCATATGAAGATGAGTAGTAGATGTTCAGTGACCAATATATGTTATAGCAGCACACTCCTTCAGTGCCAGAATAATAGCCAATAACTCCCTGTCGCCAATCTCATAGTGGCTCTGTGCGCTGGACAATTTCTTAGAAAAGAAACCACAAGGTTTCAAGGTACCACCTCCCACAGGACGCTGGGAGAGTACTGCCCCAACCCCAACCTCAGAAGCGTCAACCTCCAAGGTAAAAGGCAGGGAGGGATGGGACAGTACTGGGGCGGACGTAAAGGCAGATTTTAAGGTCTCAAATGCATTTTCAGCGGCCTCGGATCACTGAGAGGGAGTAGCGCCCTTATGTGTCAAATCCGACAAAGGTTTCACAATAGTAGAAAAGTTACCTATGAATTTTCTGTAATAGTTGGCGAACCCTAAAAAGCGCTGAATTGCCTTTAACCCTTTAGGGCGAGGCCATTGTAATACAGCTGCCAACTTGTCCTGGTCCATAGCGATTCCATCTTTGGAGATTACGAACCCCAAGAATGGTACTTGTGAGACATGGAATTCGCATTTTTCAATTTTACAAAATAGCTTATGCTCCCGGAGTCGCAACAGAACTTGCGTGACATCTTTAATATGTTGGGAAAGAGTGGCGGAATTAATCAATATATCATCCAGATATACCACCACGCAGGACTGAAGCATGTCACGCAAGATATCATTAATCAGCTCCTGGAATACCGCAGGTGCATTACATAAGCCAAACGGCATTACCAGATATTCCTAGTGCCCAGTTCTGGTATTAAATGCCGTTTTCCACTCATCACCTTCTCTGATTCTAATCAGATTGTAGGCGGCCCGCAAATCAAGTTTGGTGAAGACAGAAGAGCCCTTCAATCTGTCAAATAACTCGGTGATGAGTGGAATAGGGTATGCGTTCTTGGGCATCAGCTTATTAAGCCCCCGGTAGTCAATACATGGCCTAAGTTCGCCACTTTTCTTCTTTACAAAGAATAATCCGGCACCAGCCGGAGAAGTAGACTTGCGAATAATTCCCCTGCAAAGGGCGTCCTCAATGTACTCCTCCATTGCCCTGTTCTCTTCGCATGACAGTGGGTAGGTTCGTCCCCTCGGGGGAATCACACCTGGAGGCAAATCAATAGCGCAATCATAGGGTCTATGCTCGGGAAATGCACTAGCCTCCCCCTTGCTGAATATGTCACTGAATTCCCCATATTCAACTGGCACAGCAGGAGAGGTACACATAATTTTGACAGGAAGCGATAGACAGTTTTCTTTACAGTAATCGGACCAGGAACTAACCTCACATTTTTGCCAATCAAATTGAGGATTATGCCGAAGCAACCATGGAAACCCCAAAATGACTGCATGGTGAGGTGAACGAATAATTTGAAACTGAACCTCCTCCTTGTGGAGTGCCCCAATTGACATAGAAATAGGGATGGTCTCCATTGTAATAAAGGCAGGTTCCAATGGTCTGCCATCAATGGCCTCTACTGCCAATGGAGATTCTTTTTTGCATAGGGGAATATTGTGTGAAGCCGCAAAAGATTGGTCCATAAAGTACCCGGCTGCTCCAGAGTCCACCAGTGCCAAGGTTTCTGCGCCCTTGTCGGCCCAAAAGAACGTCACCTGGATGGTGGGTTTAGCAATGTTAGAATCTAGGGACTGTTGAACACCACCTAGGGCCTGTCCCCCAAGGTACCCTAGGTGCGTGCGTTTCCCAGCCTCACCGGACAATTGCGCAAAAGGTGCCCCTGTTTGCCACAATATAAACATAGGCCTTGCCTTTTACGAAAAGACCTTTCCTCTTTGGAGAGTCTAGTGAACCCCAGCTGCATTGGCTCTGCTGCCTCTCCTGGACGCTCAGTAGGAAAGGGTGGAGAGGATGGGTCAAAGTAGCTGTCCTGCCCATGTTTTCTGGAGGCTGCCCTTCGTGCCAGCCGTCTTTCCCGGATACGAGAGTCAATGAGCATTACATAATCAATGAATTCGTCCAGGTCACTAGGTACATCTCGGGCAGCTATTTCATCTTTAATTGGTTCAGAGAGACCCTTAGTGAAAGCTGCCAATAATGCCTCATCGTTCCAGCCCACCTCCGCTGCCAGGGTCCGGAATTCTTTTGCGTAATTGCCCAATGTATGTTCGCCCTGCTGTATCTCCATAAGCCTTTTGGCAGCGGAGGCCACCCTGCCAGGGACCTCAAACACGCGGCGGAACTTCTTTACGAACTCATAAAAGTTCAGCGTGCAGGGTTTGGCACTCTCCCACAAGGGGTTTGCCCAAGCCAGAGCTTTGGCTGTTAGTAGCGATATCATGAATCTGACCTTGCTTCGGTCGTTAGGAAAAGCCTGGGGCGTTAATTCCAAATAGATCTCTAGCTGGTTAATAAAACCCCTGCAAAGAGAAGGCTCGCCATCATATCTCAATGGTAACGGCGCCGCAGCCGGTGTCAAGACTGGGGGGACCACCGGATTCGGATTAGGCTTGTCTAGGTGTACCGTAGGGTTTGTAAAGCCAGTGCCAATTGATCTAGGCGCTGCTCATGGACATCCATTCTCCAGTGGATATTTTGTGCGTTACTTTCACCCTTACTGTCTGAGGTCATGGCCTCTTCAATCTTTTATTGAAAGAAATAAAATGCAAAGGATCGCCCTCTACAGTTGACAGCAACAATTGCTAGCTATTCCACAGTACACATAGCTTTAATACAATATACAGAAGGCACCCAACATAGGTACAGAGAATAGGGAATAGGACCCTAAAGGGTGTATGAGAACAATTTGTCAGTCTCAGCTGTGGGGTTTGGCACGCCCGTGTGGTGTAGAGATAAACTGAGCAAATGTACACAGCACAGAGTTCATATGAAGATGAGTAGTAGATGTTCAGTGACCAATATATGTTATAGCAGCACACTCCTTCAGTGCCAGAATAATAGCCAATAACTCCCTGTCGCCAATCTCATAGTGGCTCTGTGCGCTGGACAATTTCTTAGAAAAGAAACCACAAGGTTTCAAGGTACCACCTCCCACAGGACGCTGGGAGAGTACTGCCCCAACCCCAACCTCAGAAGCGTCAACCTCCAAGGTAAAAGGCAGGGAGGGATGGGACAGTACTGGGGCGGACGTAAAGGCAGATTTTAAGGTCTCAAATGCATTTTCAGCGGCCTCGGATCACTGAGAGGGAGTAGCGCCCTTATGTGTCAAATCCGACAAAGGTTTCACAATAGTAGAAAAGTTACCTATGAATTTTCTGTAATAGTTGGCGAACCCTAAAAAGCGCTGAATTGCCTTTAACCCTTTAGGGCGAGGCCATTGTAATACAGCTGCCAACTTGTCCTGGTCCATAGCGATTCCATCTTTGGAGATTACGAACCCCAAGAATGGTACTTGTGAGACATGGAATTCGCATTTTTCAATTTTACAAAACAGCTTATGCTCCCGGAGTCGCAACAGAACTTGCGTGACATCTTTAATATGTTGGGAAAGAGTGGAGGAATTAATCAATATATCATCCAGATATACCACCACGCAGGACTGAAGCATGTCACGCAAGATATCATTAATCAGCTCCTGGAATACCGCAGGTGCATTACATAAGCCAAACGGCATTACCAGATATTCCTAGTGCCCAGTTCTGGTATTAAATGCCGTTTTCCACTCATCACCTTCTCTGATTCTAATCAGATTGTAGGCGGCCCGCAAATCAAGTTTGGTGAAGACAGAAGAGCCCTTCAATCTGTCAAATAACTCGGTGATGAGTGGAATAGGGTATGCGTTCTTGGGCATCAGCTTATTAAGCCCCCGGTAGTCAATACATGGCCTAAGTTCGCCACTTTTCTTCTTTACAAAGAATAATCCGGCACCAGCCGGAGAAGTAGACTTGCGAATAATTCCCCTGCAAAGGGCGTCCTCAATGTACTCCTCCATTGCCCTGTTCTCTTCGCATGACAGTGGGTAGGTTCGTCCCCTCGGGGGAATCACACCTGGAGGCAAATCAATAGCGCAATCATAGGGTCTATGCTCGGGAAATGCACTAGCCTCCCCCTTGCTGAATATGTCACTGAATTCCCCATATTCAACTGGCACAGCAGGAGAGGTACACATAATTTTGACAGGAAGCGATAGACAGTTTTCTTTACAGTAATCGGACCAGGAACTAACCTCACATTTTTGCCAATCAAATTGAGGATTATGCCGAAGCAACCATGGAAACCCCAAAATGACTGCATGGTGAGGTGAACGAATAATTTGAAACTGAACCTCCTCCTTGTGGAGTGCCCCAATTGACATAGAAATAGGGATGGTCTCCATTGTAATAAAGGCAGGTTCCAATGGTCTGCCATCAATGGCCTCTACTGCCAATGGAGATTCTTTTTTGCATAGGGGAATATTGTGTGAAGCCGCAAAAGATTGGTCCATAAAGTACCCGGCTGCTCCAGAGTCCACCAGTGCCAAGGTTTCTGCGCCCTTGTCGGCCCAAAAGAACGTCACCTGGATGGTGGGTTTAGCAATGTTAGAATCTAGGGACTGTTGAACACCACCTAGGGCCTGTCCCCCAAGGTACCCTAGGTGCGTGCGTTTCCCAGCCTCACCGGACAATTGCGCAAAAGGTGCCCCTGTTTGCCACAATATAAACATAGGCCTTGCCTTTTACGAAAAGACCTTTCCTCTTTGGAGAGTCTAGTGAACCCCAGCTGCATTGGCTCTGCTGCCTCTCCTGGACGCTCAGTAGGAAAGGGTGGAGAGGATGGGTCAAAGTAGCTGTCCTGCCCATGTTTTCTGGAGGCTGCCCTTCGTGCCAGCCGTCTTTCCCGGATACGAGAGTCAATGAGCATTACATAATCAATGAATTCGTCCAGGTCACTAGGTACATCTCGGGCAGCTATTTCATCTTTAATTGGTTCAGAGAGACCCTTAGTGAAAGCTGCCAATAATGCCTCATCGTTCCAGCCCACCTCCGCTGCCAGGGTCCGGAATTCTTTTGCGTAATTGCCCAATGTATGTTCGCCCTGCTGTATCTCCATAAGCCTTTTGGCAGCGGAGGCCACCCTGCCAGGGACCTCAAACACGCGGCGGAACTTCTTTACGAACTCATAAAAGTTCAGCGTGCAGGGTTTGGCACTCTCCCACAAGGGGTTTGCCCAAGCCAGAGCTTTGGCTGTTAGTAGCGATATCATGAATCTGACCTTGCTTCGGTCGTTAGGAAAAGCCTGGGGCGTTAATTCCAAATAGATCTCTAGCTGGTTAATAAAACCCCTGCAAAGAGAAGGCTCGCCATCATATCTCAATGGTAACGGCGCCGCAGCCGGTGTCAAGACTGGGGGGACCACCGGATTCGGATTAGGCTTGTCTAGGTGTACCGTAGGGTTTGTAAAGCCAGTGCCAATTGATCTAGGCACTGCTCATGGACATCCATTCTCCAGTGGATATTTTGTGCGTTACTTTCACCCTTACTGTCTGAGGTCATGGCCTCTTCAATCTTTTATTGAAAGAAATAAAATGCAAAGGATCGCCCTCTACAGTTGACAGCAACAATTGCTAGCTATTCCACAGTACACATAGCTTTAATACAATATACAGAAGGCACCCAACATAGGTACAGAGAATAGGGAATAGGACCCTAAAGGGTGTATGAGAACAATTTGTCAGTCTCAGCTGTGGGGTTTGGCACGCCCGCGTGGTGTAGAGATAAACTGAGCAAATGTGCACAGCACAGAGTTCATATGAAGATGAGTAGTAGATGTTCAGTGACCAATATAAGTTATAGCAGCACAGTAACCCACGATAGCCCCCACGGGCGTTCGTCGATAGACCAGTGAGCCTGCAAGTGCGAGAGTATGTAGCCCCCACGGGCATGATCGAGACTAGCCTGAGATGCGAAGCTGGCGTTTTAGCCCCCACGGGCGTATAACTGGAGACCACTGCAAGCACAACACGAGCCAAGAGCCCCCGCGGGCGTTTACCTACGGATTGAGCAAGAGCTTGGAGCCTAACCTTGCCACCAATAGCCGCACCGGACACCTCCGTCGTTAACCGTGAGACCAAGAACCAAGAACGCCCAACCGGCCTACCAGGATTGACTACTCTGCAAACGTAACTGGGAGTCGCCGTCCAAGTAGCGGCCAACTCAGCAGCAGTAGACTTACAAGGAAACGGTTCTATATTAAGCAAGGAGGTCCGGTCAGAGAGGAGCGGCAGTGCAAGGGTTAATAGGTACGTTTGAATCTCCCAGGCTCGGTATGGTAGCTTAGCTCTGCAACGTGTAAAGGCTCGGTACGAGAGACACAGCTTCTGCAAGTCGGCAATGAACTCTGCACAGATGGATGGGTTACCCAGGAGGGTAATGGTCACACTAACTCGACACAGCAATGCAGGATTCAGAATGTCGCGCCGGCGACAACAAGCCAGGCAGCCGCGAAGAACTTGAAGCAGGAAGTCAGCCAGCCGGGTCGTAGCACGTAGAGGGTTCTCAAACAAGCCGGGTCGTAGCACGTAAAAGATTCTCAGACAGGCCGGGTCGTAGCACGTAGAGTATTCTCAGACAAGCCGGGTCATACACGATCAGGAACACAGGAGAGTAGTCAGAACAGGCCAAGGTCGGTACACAGGAATCCGGATTCAGGAACACAGCAACAGCAAGTCTGGCTCAGAAACACCACGAAAGGGCATCTGACAGATGTAAGCGTCAGGTATAAAAAGGTCACCAAGGGGCGGACCAAACCAACCGAGCAAATCACAGTCTGCCACAGATGAGAGTGACAGAAAGATCACAGGCACTGTGATAATATCCTGCAATCAATATATGAAAATGTAACTTCATCAGTATAGGTCAACAATTAGAAAGTCCAGATAAACAGAAAGAAAGGCATCCAACAAGGAGACACAATCTCCCCCTAACTATTTTCTGTTTGTTTATGAGAAGTTTTGCACAAACTAAATTGTAACGAAAAAGGACTTAAGATCAATGGAGACTACCTACATCACTTTCGTTTTGTAGATGATATCATACTTTTTGCCAGTAGTCCAGAAGAATTGCAGTAACGCATTGTAAATTTACAAAAGGAAAGCAAAAATTTTGGTCTGAAGATGAATATGAATAAAACACGTTATATTTAACAAATACCATACCATGGAAAATCACAGTAGATGGACAAGAACTAGAAGAAGTGGATACGTATGTTTACCTCCGGAATTTCTGGCTCAAATCTGATGAAGGATCACAACAAGGGTCAATCTGCAGTCAGTATTTGGAAAAAAATGTCCTTCTTTGTCAAGGAGGCAGGGTTTTCCTTATGCTGACAGTGGGAAGATTGTCCCTCGTTGAGAACTGTCCTGTCCAATGACTGGTTTTCAGGTCTGAAGGGAGGTGGCTTATGATTGGGAAATTCAGCAGGAGGGGTAAACTTCATTGTATAATTACAGCATAACTACACAGTTCTGAAAAGTGCCAGCATCAGACATCAGTAATATTAAGCATGACAATCTTAGCTTCTTCAGAAAGGAAATATTACTAACCCTTTAAGACAAATTTACCACTCCGCCTCAAGCGAAAGGAAAGGTTTTTTACCAATTTGTCCTCCCTGGAAACATGGACAGTGTCAAAGCCATAAAAAAACAATGGCGAATGGAGCGGCGAATTCTAAACATAACAAAAAAAGGCAAAAAAGTGTGCATGGATTCGCTAACAAACAAAGGTCTATGACATCACTGAAAGCGGAAAGTGCCTGAAATGGAAATGGCAGGCCACATAGCAAGAAGACATGATGGCAGATGGACCAAACTGATTTGGGAATGGATTCCACTCGATACTAAACACCCAAGAAGAAGAAGACCAAAGACAAAATGGGTAGATGAAATTACCAAATTTGTTGGTACACAGTGGCAACAAAAGGCACAGGACCGAAGTTGTCAGAGGCTTGCTGAGGAGGTCTTCATCTTGCAGTGGACTGACAATGGCAAAGAGAGAGAGAGAGATTTATTGTTTAGTACTCATGTAACCATATTAATTGAGCAAAAGTCTAATAGTGACTTGCTCATACCTGGATGCAGTATAACTAACAGACATAAAACACTTATAAAAAAAAAAAATACACACTGACAGGATTTTTACTACAGATTTATCAAAATCTTGTTCAAAATGTCATCAGGGACAACATGTGAAATAACATCAGCAGCAGCGTTTCAGTCTGCTAACAGGGCCCTTTGTCAAACCAAATAGGTAATCTACCTAACAGTTATTTATATAATAAAATGCACTTACCACATGAGTAGTAATGCCCTGCAGATCCCAAGAACAAAGCTGAAATGACACAACGAACATGTGATTATTAGTCGCTCTGGAAGATATGGTTCCTCTAGAAAAAAATAATAATGTGTTCGGTGCATTGCATTCATACTACCACTTGTATTTCAAGTGGCTCTATCGAAGGAGCTTTCATAAGACCAACAGAATCACAATGTGCTTCGTAAAGAAACACACATAGATGACCACATAAAAACAATATGACTTAATTATGCTGATACTCAGGAAAGTCAATTCATAAAAAGGCATATCCCAATAGAGATGAATATAGTGAAAACTGACATGCACTTTAATATATTTCATGGTATGTGATAAATCAATGGGATCTGTCTAAATCAACATGCAGTAAAACGGATGAGCATGCATTGGGACATAACACTAACCCAGAGAAAGAATCAAAACAGCAATGCATATACATCCAACATATTAAAGAATAAATAAATACAAAACCAAAAGCAAAAATAAATACATTTAAAAATAAATTAACCCTTACAAAGCAATGGGTTGAGTACCCCTCTGGCACTTAAAAGGTTGAAAATAAAGTAAAATAAGATAAATAGTACATTTAAAAAAAAAGATAAAAATAAAAACGAAACAAACAATATGAGCAAAAAACTCATAAGACACAAAGATCTCACTGGAGTAGAAGGAGTCCAACTGGAGCACCAATAAAAAATATCCAAATCACTTAGAGGGTGTGGCCAGCCTGGTTGTGACTAAATTAGTCTAACATCAGATATATTCTCCCTACAATATAGTTTTAAAATCCAGTTTAGTGGCATAGTCCTAGTCCAAAATGTTGTGAGAGCACTTTCTTCCCTTAAAGATTTTTCTGGATTTCAAAATTTCAAGCATTATTGAGAGAGTGTATTTGATGTTAGGCTAATTTAGCCATTGATGAACCATTGATGCCATTTATGAACCCCTGTGTAGACTTATTTTTTGCATATGTAACTATTGTAGTTATTATAATTTAGCCATTGATGAACCTCTGTGTAGACTTATTTTTTGCATATGTAACTATTGGCGTTATTATAATTTAGCCATTGATGAACCTCTGCGTAGACTGATTTTTTTTGCACATCTATTTTGAGTTTTCAAGTTCCTAAACTTTAACATAGATATATATATGAAATATTGGCTGCTATTTAGGAAAATATACTCTGCAGATAAAATCTGAATTAATTAAAGATTAGTGATGAGCGAGCATGCTCGGCCGAAGCTCGGTTCGGCTCGAGCATCGCTCTGCTCGGCACATGACGGTACTCGTACGAGTACCGCATGTGCTCGCCCGCCATGTTCGGGTCTCCTCCCCGCACGTTTCGCGGCTGCTGCGCAGCCAATAAACGTGCGGGGAGGCTCTGACATCAGTGTAATGCCAGCAGCCATGTTGGCTGCTGGCATTACACTGATTGGCTGTATAGCACCCGACGCGCGAGTTCGGCTCATTCTTAGCCAGGGAGAGATGCGCTTAGGCAGGGAAAGTCAGTGTAGGGAGAATAAAATTGTTGAAACTCTTTCAAGACCCAAAAGTCCTTTTTAGGACTGTTGTGTGTGGGGGCAGCATTTATATTTTGTTTGGGGGGGGCACAATTTCCTTTTTTTTGTGGGGGGGATATATGTAAGGTGACATATAATACTAGATGCACAGGAAGTCAGTGTAGGGAGAATAAAATTGTTGAAACTCTTTCAAGACCCAAAAGTCCTTTTTAGGACTGTTGTGTGTGGGGGAAGCATTTAATTTTTTTTGGGGGTGGCAGAATTTAATTTTTTTGTGGGGGGGGACATGTTCTAAGGTGACATTGTACTAGGTGCACAGGGACAAATATTTCACAGTGCAGTGACAAGCTGACATATTCTGTTAGGTGCACAGGGCCAATGATTTTACAACGCAGCGACAAAAAAGGCCATTTTAAACGTGTGCCTAGCCATAGATTATTGTCACATTCTGTTTAGTGTGTAAATTCACAAATTAACGTCACATATTCCGTTCACTGTGCCTAGCCGCAGATTAGCGTCACATTCTGTTTCGTGTGCCTAGCCGCAGATTAGCGTCACATTCTGTTTCGTGTGCCTAGCCGCAGATTAGCGTCACATATTGTTTAGTGTGCCTAGCCGCAGATTAACGTCATATATTGTTTAGTGTGCCTAGCCGCAGATTAGCGTCACATATTGTTTAGTGTGCCTAGCCGCAGATTAGCGTCACATATTGTTTAGTGTGCCTAGCCGCAGATTAGCGTCACATATTGTTTAGTGTGCCTAGCCGCAGATTAACGTCACATATTGTTTAGTGTGCCTAGCCGCAGATTAGCGTCACATATTGTTTAGTGTGCCTAGCCGCAGATTAGCGTCACATTCTGTTTCGTGTGCCTAGCCGCAGATTACCGGCATATATTCTGTTTAATATGAAGAAGGCGGGTAAAAAGGGACGGGGAAGTGGACGTGATCCTGATAGTTCAAGTAAATATACAGCAAATACTGTTTGGTAACAATTTTTCGCCTAATATCGTTTTTATCTTCCTTTTTGTGTGTTTTACGGTCAGTCTGTAAAAATGGCGTACTACGGGCGAAACATCGTTCCCAGCAGCGACGTTGGAGTCCAAGATGCATCCAGACATCCTCCCTATGCTGTCCCTGAACCATTTCTGTGGTGTTTCCATCATTTTCTGACCTTTTCCTATGAACCAGGCACCCTCCCCTCATCAGAGCAGGGGGTGCCTGGTGTAATGCTCGAGTCCTCCCATTGACTTCAATGGGGCTCGGGTGCTCAGCCGAGCACTCGAGCCTCCGGGGGCGCTCGGCCAGAGCACCCGAACACCCGAGCATCGGGGTGCTCGATCATCACTATTAAAGATGACTTATGGTATAAAAAAATTTTTTTTTTCCAATGTAAACTACCCCCCTCCAATGGTTCTTTAGAATTGAACATTTACAGACGTGAAATACTACTGTTTATCAGTGGTTCCAAAACCTGTTGACATGATGCCTTCCCCTGATACTCCCACATTTTTATCAAAATAAATGTAACCCTTTGCATGCATCTATATAATTATTCATTTGCATTTTTTCATTTTTTTAATACATTTTGAAGAAATCAGTTCATCGTTTATCTTTTTCTTTGCTGCAGACATTTCGGCAAGTCAGTATATAGGTTCCTAGCCAGACATGCACACATCACATTTCCAGACTGTGCTGTTTGCAGCTGTACTTTGAAGCATACTCCCCTTCAATTTGGAACCACTAATCTAAACAATACAACAAAATTTAAATGAAGAAAAGTATAGCTATGTATCTGACTGCTGTATGAAGGATACAAACTAGTTAAGTCCAAATATTAAATTAATGGAACCACTTATTCCTACAGATATAGTTCCCTTTTTACTCTTTGCGCATAACTGGGAGCTCTCCAGATTTGCCTCGAAGCACTGGCATAACAATAGGGGTTGCAGCGGTGACCGGACCCGACGCTCCAGGGGCCTGGCTGCCCCCTGCGCCCACCCCTCCTGGTGCCTACAACAAGCAGCTGAGGTCTGTGCCTTCTTCAGCACAGACCTCTAGCAGCTGAGCTCCCAATGGCACTATAGTAATACATAGTAATGTCATCTCCCAGCGCTCTGCATTACTGAAGAGAGGACTGCTCCAGCTGTATAGAGGTCTGTGCAGAAGCAGGCACAGACCTCTCCTGCTACACCACTGGACCACCATGGAGGTAGGAGGTGGACACTGGGGGGTCAATAGGGGCAATGTGGAGGTGGAGATTGGGAGCAATGTGGAGATTGGGGGCAATGTGGAGGCAATGTGGAGACTGGGGGCAATGGGGGGGTCAATGTAGAGATTGGGGGTAATGGGGGGGCAATGTGGTCAGGGGCGCCCATGGCAATTTTTGCACCAGGGCCCGGTTACGCTTTTCTGCCTCGAAGACTCTGTTTTTTAGATTTAATTACCGGGCCTCCAGAAACAGAGGCTGTTTCTCCAGAGGGATGATTTTCTTGTGAAACTCTGCCCACTTCTCTCCTTCCTACCCTGTTCTGCCCTCTTCCCACCCACTTCTGCTCTTTCCCATCTTGTTCCGTCCACTTCATGGCACAATGATGGTCAGCATAGCCCATCCAATTAATCCCTGCCCCCTTTATGATGTGACTCTCGTCATTGGCATACACTTGGTTGCAACACATGAATCCTTACCAGGAGCTCAAGAGGATGAAGTTCTTAGACATGCCTTTAAATTCCAGAGAGCTATGCATCTCATTGCGGTGCAATGATTTGTATACCTCTCAGGCACTCAAAGGGTTAAGAGCCATTTATTCTTATAGGTTGAGATTTTTATTTGTCCACTATAGTACAGTGGGCTTACTACACAACTGTTCATATTTTGCTTTCTGTGTGAGGCACAACATATACAAAACAGATTGAATATACACTACATATTTAACTGAATGAACCTACATGCATATCCATTTCCTTAAAACTCTGTGAGGTCTTTCATCACATAAAATTACTCTTTTAAAACAAAAAGACATAAGGATTTTTATCACCTTCACATTAGCTATTTAATTTAGTCTTGGTCTACTGGTAGGCTATTTAACATTGTTTTAACAGTCTCTTATATGTCCTTATTAAACTACATACCACTAATACCAAAATGTTTAAAATCAATACATCACACTTTCATTATTATAAATAGCTAGGAGTCACGCTGAGTTTATTGGTTTCTTTGCTGATGCTCATGTCTTTATTTCTTTCCAGAGCACATTATTTCTTGCCCAATCACCTGTAAATTTGCCACATATAGGAAACCCTGCAGTTCTTGATATTTGATGGAACTGTTAAGAAAAACAATACTGATGCTTTGGCCATAAATCTCAAGAAAATACAGCTAAGGTGGACAGTAGGAACAGTGTTCCATTTTTATGGACCTGGAATAATGTGTCTCAGTGTAGGTGCATATATTGCTGATATATGATAGGAAAACAATAATTAGATGTCTCTAACAAATATCTTCTAAGGGGATATGACTGTTTTTTGCAGATTACAGCTGCTCTGGAGTCAGCCATAAACTTGCTGTGTAATCTTATACACCATATAACAGTCTTACTATTTTCCAGGATTTCTGTTCCAGAAACGATTGCTGTTAAAGGGATAGTAATGTCAGAAAAAAAGTGTTAACTATATGGTATATACAATTAAAAGTGAGTACTTGCACTTATTAGTATCTCTCAAACAGTTATGATTTGAGAGATATAGGAAAATAAAGTTCTCTGGTCCCTCCCCTTTCTGCTTGACGAGCTGTAAAGATGTCAGAAGCAGATTCTGGTCACTTGACCAGATGTGGCTCTTCAGCAGCACCGATATAACGATATCTAAAGATAAATACTTAATTTGGAACGGTCTACAGAGTGTGCCTGGCTTGCAAGCACACTTTGTAGACCGTTCCAATGAAGTATTTATTTCTAAATAGCGTGATTTCAGCTCTGCTGAATAGCCTCTGTCTGGTCAAATGACTGGAATCTGCAGCTGTCTGCTAGATGGCAGACTTGAGTAAAACAGCCAGAAAAAGGTAAATTAAGCAAGTTATATCTCCCAAACCATAAAGGATTGAGAGATAAGACTTACATTGATGTTAATCTTTTTTTTAATGTCTACAATATTAAATAAACTTAAAATTAACCATTAGTATCCCTTTAAATAAGGATTTTTTACTAATGACCTATGGATTGTCAATCTTTGGTCTTCCAGCTATTATAATCTTTCTCATCCCCAACTAACTGTTGACTGGTTGGAGATGGTGGGATTTGTGTATTCCAAGCTGGATGTCCAAAGCTTGACTGTTTCTTTTTTATACTTTGGTCTTAGTTCACATGGGTTATTTAGCATATTAGTTCCCATAAATTAGGTATCATTGTATTGCATGAAGCTGCTCACAATAGAGAGGTCGGCTGTACCAAAAGAATATTACTTGATAGAATTAAGGAGTACGTATATAACATTAAAATAAAATATAATAACTATAGAGTATCAGCACATTTTTTGGAACATAGTTGCTCTAGGGTGGGTGAGATGTCTTTTTCAGCAATAGATTTAATACTTAAAAATTGGAGGGGAGGGGATTTTGCTTAACAAATGACAATAAAGGAATCTAAGTGGACCTTTAGGACACAAACTATACATTAACTCAGAGATGGCGATTTTAATTTTTTTTGGGGTTAGGCAATACATCATGGGAGGTTATATGTTTATAGGTAAGAATAATTAGCTATTGGTTTAGTATGTTTACTTTTTTACAGTTTTTATTTATTTATTACTTTTATCCTTTGTATTTTTATGTAACATATATGTAGGGTCCATATATGTATATTCATATTCATGAGAAAAGGGATGTAAATTTAAATAGGTTATCTTGGAGACTTTGTTAGATATTATTATATTCATGATTAGTTTGTATTATGATGTTTTATATCTACCTAAATAGGCTACCATAGTTCAATGGGCAGTGATCATTTGCATTTTGGGTGGGAACTGAAGGTTTATAGCATCACCTGGGCTTAAGGTGTTTTTACTCCCTGAAGAAGAACCTTGAAATGCATTGGAAAAGCCAATATTAAACTGCAACATATTTTATAGTGAGCTCATTCTATACCATTTGTTTTTTAGATTCACTGCACCTTTAATATTGAGTGGAGTGGTAGCAGAAGCAAGAGACCCCTGCAGTGATCTGTTCTAGCATCAGAACCAATAGATGTAATACTGGGGAAGCAAGATACATGCACATAACCTATCTAATTGAATATAAGCTTGGTCTGGATTTTTGTGAGATGGCAGAAAAGTTGAATACTACGAGATGGGGAGACCTCTGAGAGGAAACACAATAAAATATATCATGGATCTATTAAACCATGAATCCATCACATTCAGGTGATACGGATCCATGTGACATCTTTTTTAATCTGTTGTGAGTTTTTCAGCAGCAGAACATATCACTAAAATAGTAATTTATTGCTACAACTAATTGAAGAGCCTGTTACACGGGCCACAGTGCCACTGTCAGCCGGTCACGGGGCAGTAGTGCACAGTAGAGACTGCCTGCGCAGCGGCTGATACAGAGCTGGACGCTCCTTCGAAGCATCCAGCTCTGTATCAGCCGTGGCACGGGCAGTCTCTACTGAGCATGACTGCAGCACGCACAGCAGTCTCTACTGCGTATGATTGCGTCGTTACACATGTTTTAGCAAATTATTATATAGTATATGAGGGTAATACTACACTATTATGAACATTTGAGGATTTCAATCCAGAATAACATTTACTGAAAATTTTTCCCTGCCCATAAACTATTGATGTTTTTTGTTTATTGTTTTCTTTTAATTGTCTTTATTTTTTCAATTTCGGGTGGTCAGTCCTACTGTTTGTGATATGACTAATAATTAAAGAAGCAAGAGTGTGCTCAAGGTTGCTTTATACTTATGAGGCACATTATGTTTCTTGTATAATTAGATGATATCCAAATAGAGCAAGAAAAGTAAATTAATTAGTGAATATAACGCAATGGCTGACAGTTTATGCAAATTATTTTCTTCTGTATTTGCAAAGGAAGCAACAATGCTTTGAGCAAACAGGGAGAATCACATAATGTCTTCCATCATGTACATGGCTTGCTAGGGAAAAGAAAATCCCTGAAGAGCTGGAACATTCCATGTAAAATAAAGCACCTCAACCTGATGGAATACACCTAAGGGTACTTAAAGGGATAGTAATACTTGCAAATTACTAATCACCATATTGAAGCTTTGGTAAAAATAAACTTATTGGCCCCAGTGTCATCTTAAAACCCTTATGGTTTGAGAGATAATAGCGCTCAAACTTCCCCCCTCCCTCCCCCTTCCCTGACTGAACGCTGACTGCAGGGGAAGCTGTCGTACGACAGTCTTATGTGCATCAGGTGGCTCTGCAGCTTTGCCAAGATCACGTTTATAAAAAAGAATTCTTTCACTGAAACGGTCTTCTACGTGTGCTTGGCTTGCAAGCACACATAGTAGACCGTTTCAGTGAAAGATTTCTTTTTTATAAACGTGATCTTGGCAATGCTGCAGAGCTGCCTAATGCAAGTAATACCGGATATCCCTGCAGTCAGCATTCAGCGCTCAGTGAGGGACGGGGGAGGGAGGGGGGAACTTTGAGCGCTATCATCTCTCAAACCATAAGGGTTTAAGAGATGACATTGGGGGCAATAAGTTTCTTTTTAACAAAGCTACAATATGGGGATTAGTAATTTGCAAGTATTACTATCCCTTTAAAGAGCTTAGTTCATTAACAGCAAGACCATTATACTTAATAGTTATTGATTAACTCGTCTCATCAGGCATAGTAGCCTGAGATTAGTGGTACTATTATTTAAACAAAGGGGGGAGTTCTACACTGGGAAATTATAGATATGTGCATTTGTTAATTAGTTTATTATGATCTTGAAGTCTGTATTGAAAGTAATGTCTCAGTCTTTGCCAATGACACTGAATTGTGCAAGAAGATAATAAACTATAATATACTAAGCATTTTTGTGCTTATGTCTTTGTTACATTGCAATTACATAATGTCACCTTGGGCTATAAAATGGACTAAACCGGTAAAGGTGTTTTATTTGTTGCATAGTTGTTTAATCTTGTTTATTTTCTCTTCTGAAATACGTTGCTCTTGCAACTGGTTACAATAACAGGTGTGTATTTGAAAATGGTTTGTTTATACAACTGTGTGATGTTCTAAATGCAAGCTTTGTATTACAAGTCATCTATAAACTGCCAATAGCAAATGAATTCTTTAGCATGCTGGGACATGTTGTTACACCATCATTGTGGAACCAATGCATACTTTACTCTGAATACTCTGTTAATACAATCTTTGTGATAAATATGTCTAAAGCAACATTTTTGGCTGTTGCTTCATTGTAATACAACATTTTTGTATTCTATTTGGCAAACCAACATTGTTTAAAGGAGTATTAACAAACTGAATGAAAAAAATATATGTTATAGGGCTTTTCCTGAACAGTAAGAAAAAGGTACTCCCACTGATGGGATATTTGTTTCAGTGAAGAATTACTGCAGCTCAAAACTTATTTTTTTTAGATAAAACTGTTGGCTGCAGCACCAGCTGGCATCCAAACAGCACTTTTTAAATTAACTACTTGAGAGCATTTGAGCCACGCACTACAGTTCTCCATAGCTAGCAATAGAAATGGCATCTAAATGTGACCATTTAATGTGAATGCAATTGCAATTAAAGTAAAACAAATTGAAGTTAGCAACCCCCCAAAAAATGTAAGTTGTGATTGAAAAATCACCAAGCAGTAGGAGTATCCATGTTTTTTCTGAGTAGGGAAAGTACTATAAAATAGTTTGTTACCCCCTTTAAACTTCTGATATTGTTTTTTGGCACTTTATCGGTTTACTTTTAAAATGTTGCACGTAAAACAGCGTGCGACTACTGGTCGCATTGAGCATGTTCCCCACATTAAAAGGTAGACATGAGAATCTTGCACTGCAGGAAAGCATGAGATTCTCATCTCGCCTTATGCAAGGTCACCATCAATGTATGCAGCAGCAACGTATTGCACTTAAACATCCATCATCCTTATCGAGGATGATATTTCTGCCTGCTCCACCTTATGCAGCTTTCCAAGTAATAAAGGGATCAAACGGCACTTACTGAGTGCCCTGGTATATCCACGGATGGCATGTCACCTCAATCCAATATTGCTGAGCACTGCCCCTCCTCTCTCTCACCTTCTCTATGTGCAGAATGACACGGAGCACACAGAGAATGGAGAGAGAGGCGGGGTAGCGCTCAGCACGACTGGGATTAAGTGAAGTGCCATCCGTGGATATACCAGGGCACTCAGTAAGTGCCATTTGATCCCTTTATTACTTGAAAAGTTGCATAAGATGGGGAACACAGATATATCATCCTCTGAAAGGATGATGGGAGTTTAAGTGCAATACGTTGTTGCTGCATACATTGATGGGGACCTTGCATAACGCAACATGAGAATCTCGCGCTTTCCTGCAGTGCGATATTCTCATGTTGCCCTTATAATGTGGGCGACATGCTCAATGTGCCCAGTAGTCGTACGCTGATTAACACTAAGGCGGGATAAAGAGGTGATGAAAAAGTGGAGATAACTTCTCCAGTGATATCACTTCTCCAGTGTAGCCTATGCACTAAGATCTCTCAAGATGGAGTGCATTGGCTGAATAGAATAACCTAGAAATTGGAGAAGTGATATCACTGGTGCAGGTATCTCTACTTTATCCCTCTTTATCCCTCTTTAGTGCATAACTCCCCTTAAATGCTAGAGAAGTAACCAATGACTTTTTATTTGTTTTATATAGTGCAGTTGGTTTTCCCCAGAATTGTTCCAGTTCTTCTTAATATATCAGATTCACTGAGTAGACAGTTTTTTATTCAAGTCCCTTATCCAAGTACACAACCATTCCTTCCATACCAGAGAATATAAAGTACCATAGGTAGTTAGATACCAAGGGATAGTGTATGTGTGTGTGTGTCCAGATCTAAATGCACAGTTTTTAGGGACACTGATGCCCTGCTGTGGAGGTGACTCATGATAATGTCTAGAATTTATTGAGAATGGTTCACCAACCAGAAAACACCCTGTCAAAGACGGTCATGTGGTCAGAGGCAGCTTGTTGATATAAGAGGCCACTGTAGTGTGACAAGAAAAGACTAATCTGACAGACAGGCTACAGATGGTCAAATGACAGCACAGTACAACAGTTATGCAAAAGAGAGCTTATAAGAGTACAGAATGAATAGGACTTATCATAGTCTGGTGAAATCTGTTGCTGGATTTGCATTTTCTACAATTGTGTGTTCTTTCTTGGAAGCGCAGGTGTTAAATGCGGAAATTCGACTCCAGTTTTTTAGTGCTTTTCTGTACTTCTAGTTGAGAACTACTATGAGTGTTTTGGTGCTGGGAAAAGTGGTGTAGTGTTCCACTAATAATAGATGAGGACTTTGGTATAGTGTGTATTGGTTTTGGTGCAATGCCACTGCTGAAAGGATAGTTGGAATATCACAGAGTCAGTCTTCCTGGTTTGGGATTTTGATGTAGTATTAGTACTTTATAGCAAAGTGCAAATTTAGTTGTGCACTCTTTTGTGTTCGTGTTATTACAGGATGATTAGTTACAGTGCTTGTAGGGTGATGTTTTATGAAGTGTCAGTGCAGATGTGGATATGCAGTCCAGGAAGGAATGTAAATTGGCACACTGTCAGTGTTTTAGTTTTGTGTTGCTGGCCTACGTTGGGTGTTGGTGGCAGGCTAGAGTTATGGAGATGCAGTGCTGGTAGAGCAGTATTGTTGTATAGTGTTGTGTTGTTGATCTCTGATGTATAGTATTAGCAGGGTCATTTGTGATATCACCATTGATGAGGTCATCTGTTATGTGATGTCATCATACCTCCCAACTTTTCAAATGGCCAAAGTGGGACACTTTGTGGTGTGGCTGGGCGTGTGCCTGATGGACAGGGCATTACCGAGACCTTTTAGGTTACCCGAGACCTTTTAGGTTATTTCATGACCTACTGACACCTCTTTGTGTAACAGAATACATTATTTAGATCAAGACCAGAGTATTTTATTTACACAGACTAATTTTTAAACACCTATAATGAAGTTTAAAGAAACATTAATGTAAGTTTTATTGCTGTGGAGCAATCTAATACACTTATACAAACACCACACAGTCTGATCTCTTAAAAAGAGTGAGATCTGGGCAGGACAGAGGGATATGGGTCTCAAAGAGGGACTGTCCCTCTTACAAATGGACACATGGGAGGTATGTGTTATATCTATTGGTGGCTAAAAGGCACCCTGCCTGTCTATACAACTGTGACACTGGCAGTGTGACTTTGGAAATTAGTCAAACAATTAACTTGTAGTTTCTATATTTTTAATAAAACCAACACAGGTGACTCTCCCTTGCGGTGGCGAAAAGGCACACTGCCTGCCTATACAACTGTGACACTGGCAGTGTGACTGTAAATTATTCAAATAAATAACTTGTAGTTTCTATATTTTTAATAAAACCAACACAGGTGACTCTCCCTTGTGGTGGCGAAAAGGTACCCTGCCTGCCTATACAACTATGACACTGGCAGTGTGACTCTGTAAATTATTCAAACAAATAACTTGCAGTTTCTATATTTTTAATAAAACCAACACAGGTGACTCTCCCTTGCGGTGGCGAAAAGGCACCCTGCCTGCCTATACAACTGTCAGACTGATGTGACACTCTGAAAATTATTCGAAGAAAACCCTAATATTTTTTATACAAAGATGACTCTCCCTTGCAGTGGCAATAACTGGCACATGTCTAACATACAGTGGGTTAAAGGACAGCTAATGCAAAGAAATAAAACACATGTTAATGCTTAAAGTTACCTCTGGGATTAGAAACATTATAAACTTACAGCTCTCAGTGTTCAGGTCTTTAGTTGGCATCTCCTTCTTGGAGCAGGTGCAGTGTGTGTTAGATAGACAGCTAATGATTCCTATTGTCTGCTGTGATGTTACATCCACCCGTTCAACAAAGAGTGAGCAACTACTTTTTGGTGATCTGGGTCAAAAAGACTGGGACTTGTATATAGATAGCTGTAAGTTTATAATGCTGCTGCTCCCAGAGGTGAGGATAGCAGCAATTTAAAGGGATAAAAATAAAAGCAGCTCCAATTAATCATCATAGCATTTGGGACATGGAGAGTGTTATTTCAATGCTGTCAGAGTTGTAGTTCAAGAGTAATTGAATGATAAATTATCCCCCTCCCTCCCCTTTTTCTGATGTAACACTGCTCACCTCAGTTCACAAAGATGATGTTCAGATGGCTTGCTGAGAGGGACAATCTTCAGTTAGCATAAGGGAAAAACCTGTCAATGAGGGAAGGGTTTTCATTGTTCTCACGGTAAGACGATTGTCCTTTGCTGTGAGCTGTCTGGTCTGTGGACCAGATTCCACATCTGAGGGGAGGAGGCTTACACTAGGTAAAAGGGGCGGGAGGGAAATTACTCTTGAGCTACAACTCTGACAATATTGAAATAACACTCTCTGTGGCCCAAATACTATAAAGATTAATTGAAGCTGCTTTTAGTTTGAAACATCACTATCCCTTTAAGTAATAATAGTCTGTGGCCAGCTGTTGTCAGTGATGGTAACCCACCATAGACCATTGTAGTAACAGCACCACCTTAAAATGTCAGGCCATGAGATACTCCACCCAAAAATTCAAGTCTGAGCTGCAATAACTATTGAATAATATATTTATCAGCAGAAAAAGTGTTCTTGTTTTATTCAGCAGGAACAGGCTTGCGATATATATGTTTACTATATTATGCAATACTATACATTCAGTTATTAAAGGGATAGTAATACTTCACAATTACTATCCCTTATATTGAAGCCCTTTAAAAACTGAATTAAATGCCACCAGCAGCATCTCTCAAACCTTTATGGTTTGGGAGATAGCCGCTTTTAAACTTCGCTCTTCCCTGCCTCTCCCCTGACGTCAGTGTACTTGCTGCAGCAGTGGAATCCGTTCATTGAATCAAGTGGAGGCTCTTCAGCAGAGCCAGACCTCGTTATAGAAGAAACAATCCTTCACTAAAACGGTCTTCTATGTGTGCTTGGTAACCAAGCACACATAGAAGACTGTTTTAGTGAAGGATCTTGTCTTCCATAACGAGATCTCAGCTCTGCTGAAGAGCCTCCGCCGGTCCCGGGACCGTATTTCCCTGCTGCAGCAAGAACGATGACGTCAGCGGAGAGACAGGGGAGAGCAAAGTTTAAAAGCGGCAATCTCCCAAACCATAAAGGTTTGAGAGATGCCTCTGGTGACATTTAATTCAGTTTTTAAAGGGCTTCAATATAAGGGATAGTAATTTTGAGGTGTTACTATCCCTTTAAAAGTCTGAGCTTTAAGTTATTTATTTTTTTACTTTTCTTGTTTATTGTCCTTTAAAACTTTGGAACATGTGGTGCTAACCTCCAAAAATATGCCTGTCCCACAACTTTTCAATGGGACTCAAGGGAAAAACTTAATTCTCCTATCCATCTTGGTTTTCTTTGGACTAATTTTATAACAAAATCAACACAGCACAGGCCAAGTGTAAGAGGTACAAATGCTATAAAGAGAATGACATTTACTGGATTATATGAGTCAGTTTGTCCACTTTGGGCATATTTTAAATTATTATTATAAATTATTTTTCTGTTCCTGAAATGTGCTTTACCACAAGAAAAATGAAGGCATTTTATTTACTTCTACAGATAAGAAAGACTGTGTTGGGGAAATTCCCTGTAAAAAGTTTTATATTGTGAAATAAATATGCTACTGCATACCACACCTCAGTGAGATCAGCTTTAAGCTTACCTGTCAAAAGAGATGGATGTCGATACAATTTGCCTCTTCTTTGGCTACATACGTATGGTGAATTATATGTAAAAAAGATTTATGTGTTTTACATGTTATCTATATGTGACAACAATCAAGGTACGGCTTTGCCAGTAAGACTCAGTGATATACAAACACCTAAAGCACACACATAAACACATGCTTACACACACACACACACACACACACACACACACACACACACACACACACACACATAATCTCATGCTCTCTCCTCCCCTCTAAAAACACACACACACATATTTTCTCTCTCTCTCTCTCACACACACACACACACACACACACGGAGGGCTGGCAACTTGTGGCAAATACATTAAGTTGGCACATTTCTACTATAATTCGAGCCCACTGTTCCAGCCCACCCCATCTTGTTAATTTTAAAATTGGCATTAATGTTGTGACATAAGTCAAGTGATACCACAGAGCTTACAGTTGAACTAGGGCTACACTAGTGCACTACTGCAAAGCTTACAATTTAAGTAAAGCTTACCTAGTGATTCTATAGAGCTTACATGGTAAATGGTTTATGCTACTAGTTTAACGCCATTTGGATTGTTCCTCTGTGGTATCATTTATGTAGCTCCATTTCAATTGTAAGGTCTGTGGTATAACTAATGTAGCTCCATTTACAGCAGCAATCGGGAGATATAGTGAGATGCAGTGGTCTACCAGCCCAGACATATGACCAACCCAGGGGGCAATTGCCCCCCCCCTGCACCCCAGGTCAGCCCTCCCCTGCACACACATGCACATGTACTTTCTCTCTCACGCACATACACACATGTACTTTCTCTCTCACACATACACACACAATCTCCCTGACACACACACACACACATGTACTTTCTCTCTCACACGAACACACACAATCTCCCTGACACACGGACCTGCACATATCATCTCTTTGCATACACACACTTTTTCTCTCACACACACATGTACTTTCTCTCTCTCTATCTCACACACACAAACACACAATCTCCCTGTCTCACACAAACACACACACACAGAGTCAACTTTCCCTGGCACTCAAGTCGTTAAGGAAGGATTCTTCTGACACTGACATTAATTACATGTTGCTGCCCATTTTGGCACTCAAATGGTTACTGTAGCAATATTCCCCAAAATGACACACAACTAGTTAATAGTGCAACACCACCTGTTTCTGGCACTGAAATGGATAATGATGTGACACTGAAATGGTTAAAAGTGCTATAATCCACTTCTGGCATTCAAATGGTGAATGGTGCCCCCCATCTTCTGGCCCTGAAATGGTTCATGGTGCTATGCCCCCTTCTGGCACTGAACTGATTAATGGTGTCACACACAGTTCACCCTCCTGCCACCATTCTGACACTGAAATTGTTCATGGTGCATCCCCCTTCCCAATCTGGATCTCAAATGTTTAATGGTTTAACACCCAACCCCCACCTCATTCTGGTACTGAAGTGGTTAATGGTGTCCCCTTCCCTGGCACTCATATAGTTAATGGTGCAACAACCACCTTCATTCTGGAACTGAAATTGCCCATGGTTTGATCCCTTCCCCTTATGGCACTCAAATGGCTAATGGTGTGACACCCAACAACTCCCCCCCCCACCAAAAAAAATGTGTCACTCAAATATTTAATTGTACAACCACCCCCTCATAGCACTCAGATGGTTAACTGAGTGTGCATTCCCCCTCTGGCACTCCAAAGGTTCATGGCGCAATGGAGGGATGGCAGAGGGATAGATGGATGAACAAGGAAGAATGAGGGAGGGATGAGGTGTGCAGAAGGAGAATGAAGAGGGGGCTGCACAGAGGGAGACATGAATGGGGAAGCAGGAGGGAGTGTTGAGCACCACAGAGGGAGCCATGAATGGTGTAGAGGGATGAGGGGGAAAGGGTAGCCATGAATAGGGCAGAGGGAAAGAGGGAGACATGCTGCAGAGGGAGCCACATACAGGGAAGAAAAAAGGCAGGAGGAAGGGGTAAGAAGTGCAGATGGAGCCATGAATTGGGTAGAGGAATGAACTAATGAGCAGGGTAGTGTGAGGAATGAATGCACCAGCGGGAGGGTGGGGAGAGAGTGGGGCAGAAGAAGGGGATAACATTGTGGAGGTGAGAGTCCTGCAGAGATTTGGCCTCACCTGCACAATCAATCAATCAATGATTCCAGCCATATCCATACTCAGACATGACTGGAGAAAAAAGCTACAGGCACAAGCAGGGAGGACTTTACACAACTTCTTCCTACTGCCACCCAGGGGTGTGTCTGCCAGGGACACAGGATCACTCTAGCCTTTTACATATATATCCACTGCACCAAACGTCATGATGAAGCCTTGGAAGGATGAATGAGGCCCCCAGCACAACAGCTCTAGCCCCTATTTTCCAGTTCTCCTCTTCATCTCTTTTTATATTGTTAAGACTGTGACATCAGAATATCGCCATTTTCAACCAGGCAACAATTTTAATGTGCCGTGTTATTGGTCGCCAAATAGAGGGTGATATTTTAATAGTGAACCGAAGCTGGCCAGGGTGCTGAAGACCCTTCTGAACATCAGGATTATTGGTAAGTGTTTGTTTTCAGGGGCTGTTGCTTTGTAACTATGCATAAGCGTACCCCACTGGCACTCATAGGGTTAATTCTACTAACATTTGATACATTCTGGGATTGCTTTGGATGTATTGATATGGGGCTTAGGGCACGTTATCATTACATCCATTGGGGACTTAGATTTTTTTATACTTTTTTTTTCAATTCAGGTGTCAGCACTTTTTCCATCTGTTAAAGGACTCTGCGCCCAAAAAAGGGTGCAGAATTCCCCACAATAAAGTGGGTCCCATAACGGGTCTTAGGGCTAATGCACGGAACTGAATTGCATCTTGCGGCTTTCTTTTATTTTCAATGGGTGAAAACGCAGCTGAATTTATCGCCCGATGTGTTGTCATTTTTTTGCTGTCATTTTTTAATAGCATGAGTAATTGAATGGCTGACCTGCTTGAAAATATGCCATCAGCTGTTTTTTTCTTAGCTGTTAGACCTAACTGAATCGAGGCATCGTTGATTGTACAGGATTATCATTACATGGGCTGAGGCATGATAACAATCTGTCTGAATACAAAAGCAGTGAGAACCAGTGACAATTAGTCTTATCTATCATTACAAATAGCACAAATAATCCTATATAATAATTCGCTAAAACGTGTGTAACGCCACTGTCATGAGCAGTAGAGACAGCTGCGCGTGCTGCAGTCATGCACAGTAGAGACTGCCCGTGCTGTGGCTGAAACAGAGCGGGGTGCTCCGAAGGAGCATCCCGCTCTGTATCAGCCGTGGCGCGGGCAGTCTCTACTGAGCATGACTGCACCGCAACCGGCTGGCAGTGGCACTGTGGCCCGTGTAACGGACTCTTCAACTAGTATTAAATAAATGTTCTCTAAGCAGAACTACATACACATGCATTAAAAAGCAAGTATATGATTATATTTTAGGGATATAACATACACATAATTAGATTTTATAGTAACTAGCTTGAAGTACATGATATTTAAATTTATTTCATCCTATTTCATTTTTTGGTTTAATGTTCCTTTAAGATTGCAAGAAGGAATTTTTTTGGTTGTCTGCGATAATTTTCATTGGAATTAAACTGCTAAGTACAGCATGCTGCAATGTACACAGAATCCTGTCACTGACATGAATAGGTTCATTGTGCTTAGCTTTGTGAGTAAATTTAATGAGAACTGCAATTAAAATAAGCAGCAGATGTATATTATTCTTGGCAAAGGTAAAATAACACTAGAAAAATTAAAGAAACATTAACAACTTAAAATGATCTGGAGTTATATAAACTTCAAATTGTTATTAACCCTTTGAGTGCCAGAGGGGTACGTAACGCAGGGTTAAAGTTAGTTCCCTAAAATCTAATCCTACATTTTTCTAGTCAGATGTAAACTGTCCTATACAGCCACTACTTGGTTAACTTTGTTCATGTGTGAAAAGATTTAAAATGGCTGAGGGAGAGAATTGCCCCTGAAGACCGTTGAGATGGCTTGTCTTCTTAAAAATACAAAAAAATTGCACATTCAAAGGCGCAGGAAACAATTCAGCAGTTCTGACTTCTAATCCCAGGGACCTCAGTGGACAAATGTTATATATAAGGACAGTTCATCACAAATCAAATCAATATAGAAACTTCTGGATTGGCAGGATGATCAGTTGCTATTGGTGCGATATTAGAGTATCCCCATGTACTCCATAATGAAATATCAAAAATACAAAAACATTAAAACTTTATTATAATTCAATATTTAAACATTTTTAATATTGAATTAATATAAAGCTTTATTGTTTTTATCTGGATCTTGCAGATACTTTGAATGTGCTATTTTTTGTTTTATTTTTGATGTTTCATTATGGAGTACATGGGGATACTCTAATATCGCACCAATAGCAACTGATCATCCTGCCAATCCAGAAGTTTTCTATATTGATTTGATCTGTGCTTATATATAACATTTGTCCACTGAGGTCCCTGGGATTAGAAGTCAGAGCTGCTGAATTGTTTCCTGTGCCTTTGCCTTCTTCCTTCTGCCCTGGGCAGGAGGCCCCCCCCTTTCCCATTCTGCTTTGTTTGCCTGGGGGGAGCGGCCAATTTCCTGGGGGTGGAAAGGGAGAGGAGAGATCTTATGTACATGGAAGTTGAAAGCTTGCCACCCCCTTTCCCACCAGCCAAATAAAGTTAACTTTAATAATTAACAACACACAACTTGATAATGGTGGTAAGGCCGCAGCAACTTTATTTAAATAAATAATTAACATATTTAAACCATAAACACTCTTACCAGCATACCTGGGAACTTTTGAAGCAGGGCTACCCGGAGGGTAACCCTGTCAGTGCCGACCAGGGAGGAAAATGATGCAAATTGCATCAAAAAAGGGGCGGGGCTTAGATGTGAGGGGGGCAGGACAAAAAAAAAAAAAACAACAACTGCAAAATACCTGGGAATGGAGGGTAAGAGGGCGGGGAGTGGGAGGAACCGGGTGGGATGGAGCACAAGTGGGAAGAGTTTCTACTTATATACTTTTCCCGCCTAGAGTAGGCTACCTGGAGTGGGGTAACTCATCTCTACCCAATCACCATTCCAGGTGGGAAAACATGGGAATGTTCTGGAAGAATTCTCCACAGCATTATTTATTTATTAAAAACAATTTAAAGGGGCCTTAACCAATTATTATTTATTGTGAAAACACCTAAAAACAAAACTTATGAAGTTGGGGGGGCTCACCCCAGCTCTACGGGTCCCTCCCCAATGAGTACGGTCCCTGCCATAACTTGGTGTGCTTGTTCAGTTAGCAATTACCTTTTTCTGACAAGCAACGGGTTTCCGCCAGGCACCAGCAGAAGTTTACTGTTTCCATGGAGCTTGGTTGCATAGTGTGCCCCATTTATTAGGGATAGCTATTACCAATGGGGTACTGAGGTAAAGAGGAGGGTTTGGGAAAATGTTGGTGCATACCAGCATTCACTTGTCATCATGAATGGAGTGGTCATCATAGAGGTCCAGGGTAGGCTGTGGAGGAAGAGAAGTTCCTAATGGTGCGATGCAAGAAACGTTCGCATCGGATAAAAGCATTTTTGTGCGCAGATAGATTTTGTGCATATTCTAATCCAGGAAGCTAAATACCGAACGCTTCTTGAATTGTGCATGAAAAATTCCATTTTACGACAACAGTACACAGACATATAAATTCATTCGCAATAGCAGTTCCAGCGTTAGGCACATTCACTATTCCACTCACACAGATTTGTTAATTATAGCCATGCCCACAATAAATAAATATATGCAGCAGTTCACTAACCTTGAATTTTCATGCCCAATTCAACAAAATCATGTACAAACCTATTCCCTAGTGGTTTTCACACAGGTAATAGTGATTGTGCACGTTTCCTGCATCACACCATAAATACCTTGTGTAGCAGGCATCTGGGAGCAGGGTTCTGCCCATGCTGCCACAGCAGGAAGCACTACATATAGCTGGGGCAGGACTCGTTCTGGCTATTGGTCTGGGGGAGTCCGCATTAGAGGGTGGAGAGATCATCCAAGTGTAAATAGGTAAAACCCAATGTTAATAAAGCTGCTATGTTTTATTCATTCTCGTTGTCCTGTTGTCACACCTCTTGTTTTGTAAACTGGTCAAATATGTTTATAAACTTTAAATTAGAGAATGAAAAATGGAGAAAGTAAATAGGCCACCATAAATCAGATGTGGGTGCCTGGCAGTGGTGTTGCTAAGTATTAGCTACAGAAGTTAATGCCCCAAGTCTTATGCTTTAAGCCCCAGGTTGTGCTGCAGGAGGAAAGTACATTTCAAAGGAATAGAAAGGTTAGGACAAGAAGCCATAGTCTAAAACTAGAGGCACACAGGTTTAGATTTTTTACTTCACTGAGAGGGTAGTAGATAAGTGGAGTAGCTAATACAGTGACAGAATTTAAGCATGCATGGGATACAGAATGCAAAATTTTTTTGTAAAGTTGATACCTTTATTGGCTAACTAAACAGATTTAAAATGCAAGCTTTCAAGACTTCTTAGGTCTCTTCCTCAGGCATGTGATACAGATAAATATGAAAACTTCTCTTTTAAATACAAGTACACATTACATTGTTTATAATGGAAATCAGATAAGAAAGTTAGTCCAGATACAGATTCCTTGATCAGTCAATGGTAGAGGATGTGATTTAAATTGCATTCTTCCTCTGAGTCCAGGTATTTATGATCCCAGAGGGACTGTCGTAAAAGTTAATTCACAATGTGGTAATGTGACAGAAATTCTCTGTCTCTATTAAGCCCATAGGTCAAAGAGTCAAATTGTAGCATTAATTTTGCCTCCCATAATTTTCTGTACCTCTGATTGCGAAATTGTCCCATTAGTAAAGACAGTTTAATGTCCTTGACACTGTGCCCACTTTGGCAAAAATGTTCTCCCACTGGTGTCTCTTTCTTTTTGTTGTTAATGCTGGATCTGTGGGAATTAAACCTCTTATGTAATTTCTGTCCTGTTTCCCCCACATAAAGAGCTGTTGGGAATTTTGCACACATGATAAGGTATATTACATTAGATGATTTGCAGGTGAAATTACCATTGATCTTATGGTGTAACTGGGTGTTCGGTATGGGTATCTTGTCTGTGGTGTAAATGTGTGCACAGGTTTTACACCTACTTTGTAGGCAGGGTAATGTGCCATTTTTGTATTTTTGTTCAGGGCACTCCTTACTATCAGTTGTTTTAAATTGGGAGGCTGCTTGAAGGAGAGTAAGAGAGGTTGTTGAAATGTGTTCTAAAGTCTTTCATCTCTATGTAAGGTTGCTTGAAGTTCTCTTGATATTTTGCGCAGAGCTTCAACCTTGGGGTGGTAAGTGACAACAAGTAGCACACAGTTTCCCTTATGCTGTTCTTTGTAGCTCAACAGATCTTTTCTTGGTATGTGAGTAGCTTTCTGATTCTGACTGTCAATAATCCTTGCACTGTAACCCTGTTTTATAAAGTCTCCTCTGAGTTTCTGGAGGTGCTTGTCACGGTCCACCATGTCTGAACAGATGAGACGCGTGCCTGGTACAGATATGTCCGGAGCCGCCAGAGGGCGCAACATGGAGGACGGTCGCCTGGACGGACGCCAGAGCTCACCAGTTCTCCCTCCACGCGAACCACACAACCTGGCAGCTACACAAGTGCCGGTAAGGTAAGCGGCGCTTACAGTAGCAGATATTGCAGTCCCCATTTTCTGGAGGTAGAGGTCCTGTCCAAACTTGAAGTAGTTGTGGGTGAGTATAAAGTGTATGAGTTTTGTTACTGGTTCCGTGGCTGTGTTATTTCTTTCCAGATATTCTTGGCATGCTGCTATGCCATCTGTGTGTGGAATGTTGGTGTAAAGTGATTCTACATCCATAGTGGCAAGGATGGTGCTCTCTGGAATGGGGCCCAAGTCTGCTAGTTTGTTCAAGAGATCAGTGGTGTCTTGAAGGAAGCTGGGTGTTCGTTTAACCAGGGGGTTCAGGGTATTTTCTACCCAGCCAGAGACATTCTCTGTGAGTGTGCCAATTCCTGAAATGATGGGTCTTCCCAGGTTTCCTTCTTTGTGTATTTTTGGTAACATGTAGAAAGAGCCTGCTTTAGGATCTGCTGGTATTAGGGGCCTTATCTGTTCTCCAGTGTTGGAGGGCAGTTCTATTATGATCACGTTGAGTAGTTTTGTATATTTATTTGTGGGATGCTTTTGTAATTTCGTATAGTATCTTTCATCAGAGAGTTGCCTATTTGCTTCTTGAATGTAGTCTGCAGTATTCATAATAACAACAGCTCCCCCTTGTCCGCAGGCTTAATAATATCCTGGTTATTCTTTAGTGACTGTATGGCTTTCTGTTCCTTGCTGGTTAGGTTGGGTGTTGGTTCACATTGTTTCTCCAGTATTTCTGCAGTTACTCTGTTTCTGAAATTATCTATGTATCTGTCCAGTGTAGGGTTAGTACATGGTTTTGGAGTCCAGGTGGATCTTTTTGTGGGTACATTGATATTATGATGTTGCTCTGTGGTATTGGCATCATTGTTATCCATTTTGTCATGGAAGAATTCCTAGAGTCTGAGTTTTCTGAAAAATTCCTCCATGTCCCTACAGAGTGTTACCTTGTCGACAGGTTTAGTGGGACATAATGACAGGCCTTTTGAAAGCACAATTACTTCCTCTCTACTTGGTTTGTGTGTGGAAAGGTTCACAATGCAGTTCTGTTCTGGTTGATTTGCAGATTATGCTGCGAAACCTGCTTTGTATCTCAATCTCTGTAGTTTCTTCCTCTTGGTGTTGATAAGTAGTGTTTGTAGTTTCCTGTAGTATTGTTGAAGGGCCTGTTGTATATCCTCAGTGTCTGGTCCAAGCTGTTCCTTGAGAGTTACTATTTCTGCTTGTATCTTTGATTTCCTATTGTAGCAGATCCCAATAAGGTTGTTGTGTAGCCTCTGTGAAGTCCTGGTACATAGTTGCTGTGCAAACCTGCTGTTATATGTGTCCAGCGTAGGAATTTTCAGTATGAGGCCTTTAGGTATTTAATTTTCCTTTTTGTATGTAGACAGGAAGAAGATGTCACTATCCAGTTGTGCAAGTTTCTTTAGGAGGTTTTTCATATTCATTTGTGTGCGGTACATTGGGATATCTTCCATGCTAATAATAGATGAGAGTTGGTACCGTGTTAGCCATAGAAATACAGGATGCAAAATTTTTTGTAAAGTTGATACCTTTATTGGCTAGCTAAACAGATTTAAAATGCAAGCTAGGCATAGAGCTGTCCTGAACAAGACAAGACCAAGGACCTAATAAGGTTTGAGGTTTTTACAGTAGGAAAATGGGCAGATTAGATGGGCCGGAATTGTTCTTATCTACGATCAGATTTTATGTTTCTAAATGGTGCTTGGTTCTAATCTTGTTTATAGCAATGGTGCAATTGGGCTGCATTGTGCACTGATAATGTTTAGGTTGGCCCAATCACTGGATCTTTTGTGAATCATAGCAATTCCCTTAATGTCTGATGCAGAGGTATTGGGACTCTGCAGCCACGCCAACACACTTACATGATGCAGTACAACTGCAGGTCTATTTTTGGTTGGGCACCTTAGTTGACTGCCTACTCTGCCTACTTGGAAACAGAGCCCTGCTCTTTTGTCTGACTGCAACGGAACATCACAGTACTGGTTGCTAAGTGACTGGTCCCTCTGTCTCTTTTTTTTCTAGTGAACTTTGGGATTCCTGACAGCAGATCAGGAAATATGATTCCTATGTGGTGACAAATGCACATCTATAGAGTAAAGTCCCATTGTTGGGACATTTCATCTGAAGTCAATTTTCTGTTGTGGGTTTTAATATAATTCTTTGTCAGCCTAGACCACAGTGAATTTGATAGCAATTTTTCTTCTACAAAGGCTTTTCTTATCCCCTTGGATGGTAGAGAGATATATAACATATTGCTCTGCAATGCACTGAAGAGCTCTCCAGCATCCAAGGGGTTAACTATCCACTGAGCTCATGCCAACTCTTGCAATTTGCCAGAAAATGTTCACTTTCCTGTATATATAGTGTAAGCCAGGTACTAGATACAATGCTTCCTTTGAGTGCAAAAAATGACTTTTTATAGCTGGGTATCTAAGAGAGAATTGTTCCTAATCACTGCTCATTAGCCTGACACCCAATGCTGTCTTTGAGCGTGGCAGACACGTCCTGCTGCTACAGGCCTCAGTCCTTGGCTTTCTATCTCTGACACACACAATCCTATTATTAGCTGCTCCTTGGCTAAAGGAAATGCTGCTTAGTTATGCAAATTAATCTACACTGAGGCATTTGAAACAGTGGAAGGAAATGCTCTTCTTGCCAAGAAGAAAGATAGCATTGGTTTTCGTCAATGGTTGACACACTACATGCGTTAATGCAGCTTTTTCACCGCTATGATAGGGAGAAAAGGGTTTGTGTATTTAAAACAGAACATTCACCTAATATTACCTCTAATGTCTCTTTCACATGAGTGACTGAAATGTAGCTTCATCCCTGCAACATTTCAGTCATCCATGTATTGAACTTACCTCCTCCTACGTTACTTTGGCTTTTTTATTGCTGGTGAATTATGGGTGATGGAAAGCTTATGTGGACCTCAGCCAAATGTGATTGATGCTCATGTGGGTTGACTATTTATTGGAAGATTTGATTAGCATCTCAACCTCCAATATTGCCACATGTAAATCTGCTATGATCAGCCATACTCTACTATTTGTGCTGCCTCTTGGTGCATTCACGCAAGGTGACAATCGGCAGTGTGAAAGGAACCAGAGGTCACAAGGATACCATTCTGAATGGGTGACATTGTTCTTTCACCATCATTTGTGGTGAGCAGTACTCTTTCCTCTTACCTGGTCCAGCAGTTACTGAGGTCACCTTGACTGAAGATCATGTTCCACATTTCTTTCTCTTCTGTCATCTTTTCGTCTTAAACACGATGATGTAGTATATGTTGTTTTAGCAATTTTTTATTTCATATATTTTTTCAGTTTTATATATATATATATATATATATATATATATATATATATATATATAGACACTAGGGTAAAAGCCCATGTACACAGGCCAAGATCTGGTGAGGTAAAGAGGCCAGTCCTGCTGTTAGTACTGCCGCCGCCTCACTGGCAGTGCACGCGATGCATTCATACACAGTAGACACTGCCTGAATGCTGGGAGCATTCTGTGCTTTTGGGTGGTCTCTACTGTGCATGACTGCTTCGGACAAACATTCTGGCCTGTTATATTATAGGATATATATATATATATATATATATATATTTTTTTTTTTTTTTTTTTTTTTGCATCAGGCACTGAGTTAAAAATGATAGCACTGTAGACAAATACATAAATATATTATTATTATTAATATTATTTTAAAAAATGGCTAATATAACAAATAGGTAATATTTATGGCTCTAAGTCACAATATTTTTTTTAGGTGATAAGGTGCTTTTAACCATTTGAATGCCAGAGGGGTGCACAATGCATTGCCTTTTGGCACTTAAATGGTTAATCCTTCATAGTCCTACACAGCCTTCAGGCAATCAGAGGGTTAAAGAAGGGGTATGTTGCTGTGTTTGTCCTGGGGCAATTAAGGTTTACTTTTCTGAGTAATGCTTTCTCAGGACATATATACTACATCTTTTCATATAGCATGTTCACTATTTTTAGTTTTTGCTTGGCAATGTTTAGGAGCAAGCTTTTTTGTGTTGCTCTGCTGCTATGGGAACAGTATCTATGTATGCTGAGATGTTTTCAATTGATTTCTGAACTGCAAGCCATCAAGGACACAGCCAGCATTTTCTTTAATGTTAAAGGAAGTTCAAGATCTCATTTGACACTGTAACCTTTCTTCATGAACAGTCATATTTTTTTTATTATTATTATTTTTTTTATTGTGTTTTGTTTTTGCAAGACATAGGAAATTGGGTGGCTGTCTGAGTTCCGTTGCTTTGGTACACTTTATTATCACATTAATGCACATACAGAACTGGGAAATTGAGCATATGTACAGCTCGTTTGGAAAGATTAATTATAGCTCAGATTACGCAGTACATATTAAAAAAGGATTATGTCTGTTCTGGGCTTTGAGAGTTTTTAAGGTCGCTAGCAATGTATATTGCCCCTTACTCATACATTAAATTAACATAATGCTAAAATACACGTTGTTCCTAGATGAAAGAACATGTTGTAACATTGGCTCTAATCAGTTTAACTGAGAAAACAATCATACAGCAATCCCAACTATCTATTTATAATTCTTTTTGCATTGTAACCACAAATGCCTGTATTTAATTAGCTTCATTTTAGTATTTGTGCTGACACTTCCTCACAGTAGACAATAGACTTATGAATGATATAGACCATAGAGAAAATCTGCAACCATAAGACTGTGATCAGCAAGTAAAAATGAGCAATTTTGGTGCAATACAACTGAACCAAGGGTGAAAATAAAACTTCTTACCAATTTAAATGGAACATTTTACCCCCTGAATGCTAGAGAAGTACCCAACACATAACCCCCCCCCCATTTTAATCCTCAGGAAATTGGGGAATTTTTACTTGCCCCCTATGGTTCAGCTGGTTTGCTCCAGAATTTACCTTTTTAGCTTCCAATGGGGGGGATGTATGAAACTGGAGTAATAAAAAAGTGTCTGTAAATTGTCACAGAGCGATATAAGGATATATATATATATTTAAATGTTTAGCAACATTTTCACTAAGTACTAACTCCAATCAGTCGATATTTTAGAAAAGCAGAAATTGTCTTGACCAAATAAAAATTGTATTGCAGCATATGCATAATGTAATTCGCTAGCTGTGCCAAAAATAAAGGAAATTTTAGTGATTATATCTCAATACCAAGTTTAACATGTTCTTAATCGAAGTATATAGCGAGATTGTATATATTATGTATATGTAAAAAATTCCTCATTAGCAAATTTTCTCAGGGGAATCCAGACGTGGAACCCTTGCTCACAGTGCCTAGAGAGATCAGTTACACCTCACTGATGAGGCCCAACAAGGCAGAAACGTACGTCTGAAGTTGGCTGTTTCTTTTGTTCAGAGAGAAATTGCCTGGCACTTTGTGGCTGGACTGCTATTTTCACTGACAGTTGAAAAATAAAAAAATAGAGGGTGTCTCCAGGCCCCAAGCAGCAGCCGTTTCCCTTTTTTATTTTAAAAACAAAGCATTAAATAACCCCAAAACAAACAACTAAATAATAACAAGAGTCTTAAACCCAAGTGGACCCCTCACACCCAGAAAAACTCCAACAGATCACATGGAAATAAATGCCACTCAGAATTAACAAGTAACCAAGCTCTATCCTTTCCTGGACCCCCTCACTATCTGTTTCATCCTACTTAGCTTTAGGATGACAATAGGATATCCTAATTTTCCCTCTCCCCTAAAGCTCTAGCATATAACCAGAACATATACTTGAAACTTGTATATAAATGTTTCTGAGTGTCTTTAGGTAAGGTTTTGATAAAGGGCTTGTACATTAGCATAAACCTCCAGCCCTGTATCTCGGTCTGTCTTGTAGTGCTAAAAGCCAAAAGAGTTTCATAAAATGATTCAATTTCATTAACCACAATTTGAATTATGGGGCTATATTTGTGGTCCAATTCATAAAGATACATTTTAAAGCTACTAAGATAAGGATATCTAAGATAATCATAGTATTTTGTTTAGCTCAGATGAGAATTGATACACTCACAACAAGAAAGAGGGGTCATCCACCAATATCGTTAATCCTTACATGTGGCCAATGGATTGTAGTGTTTTGTCCAAATGGAAATTGAGGGACATTTCCATAATTAATGGATCACGGTGGCTTGAACTTTGTTACATTTTGGATAACAGTGAAAGGGTGTGAGACCAGTTTTGTGAGCTATAAGAAGATAATGATAAGCCATGTGGCGAAGTCTATATTGAAGCTTGTAGAAATAGGAGGCAGGAGGTACACTGGAGTCTTTGCCAAACTTTCAGAATGTTCTCTTCAATAAGGTACAGGGACATGGCCAGCCAGCCACTAAGCCCTCCCCTTGCTGGGAGTCGTCCAGGTCCAGCAGAACATATTGTAAAGTGTAGAGGTACTAAAATGTGTTACTTGTGGTTTCTTAAACATTGTATCTATTGTGGTATTACTGAAATGAGGCTGTATCTGTCTAAGTATTTTGATGACATAGATTTTAGCTTGAAGATAGATAATAGATAATCCTACTCTAAAACTCCTAAAAAACCCTCATCTAAGTATAAAAATAACCCTGAAGAAATATAATAACAAAGGTATACATTTTTTGGGTCATAGGGATTGTATAGGCATATATAAAAATAACAGTGTGTGCAATTAAAAACAAATGACAAACATTTTAAAAAGGAGAAAATATGGACTTGCCTCTCGTATGCCTGCAGTGAGTAGGTACCTATTCAAAAAGTTCCTTTTATAGGTGAAATTTTCCCACCCCTACAGGTCACATGGGTAATAATTGATTACCAACATACAGGGAGTATTGAAGCCAAATCAGACCTAAAGCCTAAAATAAAGAAAGTTAAAGCATGGTGTAATGAAACGTATATGTGCAATATTTATGGTATATAAATAGAAAGCTGGTTCTAGCCTCTAGATGGTAGCGAGTCTTTAGTCACCGCACCCAGGGATGGCCACATACATCAAACCAGGCCTCAATAATAATGAGATGTATGGTGAGGGAAGGATAGTTGTTTTACATAATTTGGAGCAAGTGTGGTTCACCCCCTACTAGTAACCAGAGGTCTGTAACGTCTCCCAGATGAGCATATATGCTGATGTACCTGGCCTGTATGCTGGATCAGAGTGGTCTTAGTACGATACCCTATGTGCTCAATGACTTAGTACCCTCGGACTCGCTCCTCCAAAAGTGGTGTATTCAATGCTCTCTCTCTCTCTACACTGGGTAGGTACACAGCACACTCCATTGTGTGGTTCAGATTGGCTTCCTTTACCTTGATGCATGCACCACGTATAGGCCGAGGCTTTGTTGTATTATGTTTAAGCCCACGTTATACCCGTGGCCTGCATGGTAAGCCTTGTTCCCTAGCTCTCACAAATATATTTCCCTGGAGCATAATTAGATGCTATTAGGTCCTAGGGCCAGTAAGCCCCTTGTATTCCTGACGATGTTACTCTGGCATCCTCAGCATACCCTATAGTTAATAACTTCTTTATCACACCTTAGTGCATAACCACCCAGTTTTCCAGACAGTTCACCTGCTATTCAGATGGTTATTTTGTTGTATTTTTTGGGAGGTTAAACCCCTGAGTTCTCCATAGAATATGATAGTTATAGCTCCAACTCTACATGACTTTGCTCTAGAATTGTGCCAGTTATTTTTAGACTATCGTTCTCGTTGTGCTTTGTTAATTCTAAGTGAAAACTAGTGACACAGGCAGTGCATTCCCATTTTAAATATGCTTCTTTTCTAACAACACAAGAAGAGGTTTACAGCATATACTTTCCATGCTATTTAAGGGTTAACACTAAATTAAATTAAATGAAATGAGCATTACCTGTTAATTTATATTTTGTTTCTGTAGTCATACATAATAGCTGTGCTTCTAGCCTCGGCTGTGACACATATCCCTCTTGTAGACTAATCATTCTGGTTTACAAGAGGTGTGTGATGTCAGGCACACATTTCAAAGCCAGGTGTGGTAACAGAAGGTGAAACAGAGGCGACACCCAATGTCCACTTGGTGATGTCATTGTGTTGGAGTGTCAGGAAGCCATTTTAAAAAAGCAGTAAAATGTCATTAGGAAAACATATTTAATATAGGACTTATCCTGCTGATTAAAACACGTGCTCCCTCTGCTGGGAGATGATTAATTCAAAAGTCAAGCTGTTCATTAAAAAACTGTTAGTAACAGTGCCATCTGGTGCCTAGATAGTATTTTTTAGGTGAAAGTGAGGCTACACCTCTTCACAGAATGATAGTAACAGCTCTAATATGTTATAGTAGTTTACCCTGTAATAACTTTTGAATGTAGCAACTCTTAGCTGTAAGGAATTGCATGTTTCACTCAGCAAGAAAAAAATATGCAGTATTTTTTTCAACCTCAATTTTTATTGAAGGATTCTGGGGTACAGAACCAAGAAAAGGGAAGCGGTCCTATGAAATATGTCCAAAGAGGACAAAGCACATTAGAGTTGATTGCAGACCCTGAACTGGGGCACTGGCCAGTAGAGAGAGGAACTTGAGACTGAGGACTCTATGCATGTCTCTAAGTGCAAGTAGTACTTTGACGTGAGAAGTAATTCCCAGAACTTGTGTTCTGTCTGCTTCCCTGGAACACTGCTGCAATCACTCCTGCTCAGGAACTACCTGTGCTTCTGATTGCCTTGCTGGCCATACCCCTAAGGCCTTTATCTAGCAGCCTCACTATCACTGCATTGTGAATGCAAAGTGTTTTCAATGACTAGTGTCCCAGCGCTTTCTTTCCTGTTTCCATTGTCTGACTTTGGCTTTTTTCCTGACTTTGCTTGTTTGTCACCTGTCCTGACCTCTGTTATGTTCCTTTCTAAGACTGTGCTGCCTGCTGATATGGATCCTGTGCTTTTGGTTTCTTATGAACCTTCTTTGGAAGTTGATGGCTTTGCAGTATCTGTACCTTTATTCTGCTGCATCCTTACCTGCTTTGTACCTGTGATTACCCTGCACTTTCCATCAATGAACAAATCTGGCCATCATGGTCCAAATCTATTTGAACAGGTTCTGACTATTTCACACTTTCAGTCAACAATGCTTTCAAGCTACACACCACAACTTCACTCTTTAGCAGCTCTCCACAGCAACAGTTGGTGTTTGTTTTATTTGCCAACACTTAGGGGGAGATTCACTAAGCGGTGATAAAGATGTGATAAAGTGGAGATGACTTTTTCAGTTTATCACTTCTCCATTTCCTATATTATTCTATAGAGCCTATGCACTAAGATTTCTTCAACTCTGGAGACCTTAGTGAATAGGCTCCATAGACTAACATAGGAATTGGAGAAGTGATAAATTGGAGAAGTCATCTCCACTTTATCACCACTTTATCACCGCTTAGTGAATCTCCCCCTTGGTATCACAGCAGTCAAAAACCACTACTATCAATTAAGTGCCTAGTTTTCCCTCCTCTGACCTGAGGGTCTACCTCTTCTCCTGTCCAGTCGGCAAGACATTTGGATAACATCACAGGCAATTGGTTGAGAAGTTCATTGTGGTGGGAGTTGAGATTTGCCAGTCTAAGTGTCCAGACTGAGAGAGAGAACTGAACTTCCAGTACATACAGACCAACAGACTTGTTCACAAATTGCTTTCCGCTTTGGCAAGAGAAGATGGAGGTTTGCACACTGTCAGTATGTCAACTACAAATAGGGAGTGTTTGTAATCCTCGCCATGTACCTTTTACCTTTGATATCAGGGCTTTGTCTCGTGTGAGACACAAAGATTTCTAAGCTGGGCAAGACTAGAGGGGTGTGCAATGCACTGCATTCACTTCTGATACGCAAAGAGTTAAAACTAAATATCAGTGGAGTTTACTTCCTTGTTTCCCTGGTGCTATTTAATCATGGATATGCAGCTGGTAGACTTATTCCATAAGAATGCAGCAACTGATGTGTTAACAGACACAGATGGTTATTCTTCCTAAATTTGGCACCAGCACAAACAGCGCACACATTGGTGCAATAATATTACACATGGAATCTTCAAAATAAACATGTATTTTTCTTTAACCCCTTAAGGACCGGAAAAATCTGAGGTGGATTTCACTAAAGGACCAGAGCAATTCTGACCTTTTTGACTATGTCTTTGTTCAACAGTATTTTCTCTCTAAGTACTTTATTTTACCCATGAAAATTATATACCGTTTTTTTACGCACAAATAGGGCTTTCTTTTGATACCACACGTATATGGATAACCCACCATTTATTTTATTAAAATTACGGAAAACTGTAAAAAAAGTCAAAAAACATTTTTTTTTCTCTTGGGTTAAATTTTTATGGAGACTGCATGAAAGGTATGACTGGTCAGTCATACCTACAAAATGGGCAGTTTTAAGTGGGCACTGTCCCCCTGGGTGAAAAACCCCATGTCCCTTTTTCCCACCCTATTTTCCCACTTTTTTATTGATGACATTTGGCGGTGTGTATGAGTGTATTACATGGCTCCACAACAATCACACTCCCAATTTTGTTCATTGACATGTTTGTTTTTTTAAATCAAATTTTTATTTTGTAAAAAAAAAAAAAAAAAAAAAAAAAAAAAAAAGTTTATTTTAGGTCAAAATGGACCTGCATCCAGCCAGCCTCCAGCACAGCAGTGAAGGAGTTAATATCTCCAGCTGCTGCATTTATCTTTTCCACTGGGTGTCTCCTCTCTGCTTCTCTCTCCCTTAATTTGATCGTAAAGGACAGAAAGGCAGAGAGGAGACACAGAGGCAGTACTGCCTATCACGGTCCCCGTGTTTTCCTGTCAATCTTGGTCGAATTACCTGTGCATTGGAGGAAGCTGATTGGCCCGCCCAGGATGTTCCTTTATATGCTGGAGTTTGGGCACATGTCAGTTGCCCTTTCGTGGTGTTCCTGTTCCTGCGCCTCGTTGCTGTGTTTCAGTGTCTCCTGTGTACTGACCCGGCTTGTCTGACTCCTCTCCTGATCCTGCTCCGTGACTGACCCGGTTATGGCTGACGACCCTGCTCCGTGATTGACCCGGTTCTGGCTGATGACCCTGCTCCGTGATTGACCCGGTTCTGGCTGACTACTCTTCTCTGTGATTGACCCTGTTCTTAGGCTGTTGTGACTGCTGCAGTGTTGATCCGGTTCCGGTTGCCGCTCTGGTCCTGTCTGCTGTTCCGGTGTTCCAGTATTGCTCCGGTCGCCCCTGCGACATTCTGAACTGTTTAAGTGACTCGCTGTTCCTCTCACTATCGTCTAGCTGTAGCTTGAGGTTGCTTTGCCATCTGCTGTTGCTAAAGCTGTTCTCTCCTGTACAGAACCACATAACCCGTGCAGTGCCGGTAGTCTCCTGTCTCGTGCCTCCTTTATTGTTTGCCAAGCATACGGTTACCCGTTTAAGCCGCTACTCTGAGTACCTCTATTACTGACTATTATCTCCCGCAGAGCACTGTCTGTCCGGTGTTCGGTGTGCACCGTGACCGCGCCGGCTGGCGCTGGTAGTCTGTTCGCTCTTGCTGTGAGAATTGTGAACGGCACCGGAAGGGTGTCCTGGCTCCGGCCTACATACGCTCAGAGGGTACGCTATCCATTGCACTTCCCAGTGCTTCGGCTCTTTGTAGCTTGTGCAGTAACCGCCAGTATTGGCACCCAAGGGGTGTCAGGGCACAATCCATTTGGCACACGCAGGGTTACTACTATATTCAGTTAAGGGCGATTCTGGTTCTGGTTACTTCAGCTTTGGCAGTAGCATTCCTCTTAAGCCCACGGAGGTGGTATTGGCTCAGCTCTGGGCACTGGTGTGCATTCCTAATCCAACTTGAGAGTGAATTCAGTGCAGACACTTTACTCCTTTCTGCTACTCAGAGACTGTGTTCCAGAGACTGCTATATATCCTGGGCGTTGGCCAATCTAAGACTGTGTCTCTCCTATTGCACCTGTTAACCCTTTGGGGTTTTTCCTTGTCTATACTTAGCACATGTTCCTACCATAGTGTGCATTCACTTTGTCTGTAATTGCCATTACTGTTATTCCTGTGCTGGCCCTTAGGGGCATTGTTTTACATTCCATTCAATAAAACTGTGTTTTTACTTCATACCCTGGTCTGAGTGTCAGAAAACCGTTACACTGCCTCATTCATTTAGAATGCCGGTACATGAAATCGCTGCTGCAGCGATCACATGACCAGGCACAAGTGAGAAGGGCTGAGACTGAGCGCTCCAGTACCGGAGCACTCAGTCTCAGCCTGGAATGAATGATAGCAGCGTGCGTGGAGGTGCGCTGCTATCATTTAACCCATGACAGTCTAGGACCGTCATGGGTCCTTAATGGGATTCTACCCATGACAGTCCTGGACCGTCATGGGTCATTAAGAGGCTATAGCTCTGTAAATTTGTTACCAATTCAGCTCAGATCATCAGAACATTATTCCACCTGTCTATTTTTTTACTACTGTAGTAATGTTTTCAAAAAGAAAACACTTTAATGGGGCAGTTATTTTTTATCTTAACCCTATGAGTGCCTGAGTGGTACGAAATCCCCTCTGGCACTCAAAGGCTGAACATTTTGAGTGTCAGAGGGGTAGGTAATGTATTGCATTGCATACCCCGCTAGCACTCAAAGGGTTAAAATATTGCAGGATATTCTTTCCCTAGATGACCAAAAAGCTTTTGAAAGGCTCAGCTAGAAATGCGTGCTTGCTACATTGCAACAATTCCATTTCTCCAAACATTTCCTGTTGGCTTCTGAGCCTTATACTGAGAGATCCTACTGTCTGGAAAAATGGAATTGTTGCAATGTAGCAAGCACCCATTTCTAGCTGAGCCTTTCAAAAGCTTTTTGATCATCTAGGGAATGAGTATCCTGCAATATTTTAACCCTCTGAGTACCAGAGGGGTATGCAACGCAGTACATTACGTACCCCTCTGCCACTCAAAATGTTCGGCCTTTGAGTGCCAGAGGGCGATTTTGTACCCCTCTGGCACTCAAAGGGTTAATATAAAAAATAACTGCCCCTTTAAAGTGTTTTCTTTTTTAAAACATTACTACAGTAGTAAAAAAATAGGCAGGTGGAATAATGTTTTGATGATCTGAGCTGAACTGGTAGCACATTTACAGAGCAATAGAGAAAAATACATGTTTATTTTGAAGATCCCATGTGTAATGTTATTGCACCAATGTGTGCGCTGTTTGTGCAGGTGCCAAACTTTGGAAAAATAACCATCTGTGTCTGTTAACACATCAGTTGCTGCATTCTTATGGAATAAGTCTACCAGCTGCATATCCATGATTAAATAGCACCAGGGAAACAAGGAAGTAAACTCCACTGATAATTAGTTTTAACTCTTTGAGTATCAGAAGTGAATGCAATGCATTGCACGCCCCTCTTGTTCTCAAGGGGTTAATAATTGTGATGATCCATGTAATGACTTGTAGACTTGTCCTTTTAGCCACTTGTTCTTAGGTCATAACAATCAGACAGCAATTTTTGCCTTTATAAATGTGCAGATCTTGAAGTGCATTTATTGAATGTAAGAGAAAGAAAATCAATGAATGAGGCAAAGGTATAGTCATGTTTTAATATGCAAAACCATATATATAGTACCTGTGCTGTTGAAAGATGCTTCATTCAAAAGTTGTTACAGTTACAACTACAAATTTTAAGAAAAAGTAGGCAAGGAATACAATTTTTGAATAAAGACAACTTACTGAATGAAATGAGAGGACACTTGCCTCTGTACCTCTAGGTTTGTGAGCAGATATGATTCAAGAAGGTTGCAGTATAGGAAATTAAGGGCTTTTTTCACATTTCCCCACTTCAAATATTTTGATAACCATGACATTTTCACTGTACTCAGTACCTACTGACAGTGTAAGAAAAAGATACCCCATTAGTATGAGCTGTCATACTGTAGAGGGTACTTGGGGCACAAAGCTGCACATACCACTGTCTGTTGGTATTTTTACTTTTTCAGATAGGACATGCCTGGACTAAAATGGTTGTAACAAACAAGACATTTAGGAAAGAAGGTAACCCACCACATCATGTGTAGAATAAAGTAACAAAAGAAGAAAAAGCAGAGCGCTCCTATATCTCTATAAAAATGAATTTAACCCCTTAAGGACCAGCGGCCCTGGGATGTTTCAGTCCCATAAGGAACGATTTGATCCTTGCCGACGTGCCGGTACACATGACCTGTTGCGTGTATCAGCACGCCGCTTTGGGGCCTAAAAGAGATCGCTCCAGTCTTGGGACGGCCAATTTTAGACCCCATTTTTACTTACAGCGCTCCAAAAGTATGTGACGTACTATGGCCGTCATCAGTCCTTAAGTATTTAAGGACGGAGACGGTCATAGTACATCATGTAGTCCTTAAGGGGTTAATAAATGACACATACATTGTAACACATTCTGTCTTACAATATATGTGTAATTTATTAAATTCATTTTTACAGAGATATAGGAGCACTCTCCTTTTTCTTCTTTTGTTACTTTTTGCGCGATGCAAGAAACATTCACATCAGATAAAGGCAATTTTGTGAGCAGATAGATTTTGCGCATGTTCTAATCCAGGATGCTAAGTACTGAACCCTTCTTGAATTGTGCATGAAAAATTCCATTTTACGACAACAGTACACAGATGTATAAATTCATTCACAATAGCAGTTCTTGCATTAGGCGCATTCGCTATTCCACTCACACAGATTCGGTAATTTTAGCCACGCCCCCCAAAAAAATATACGCAGCCGTTCGCTAATCTTGAATTTTCATGCGCAATTCAACAAAATCATGCGCAAACCTATTCCCTAGTGGTTTTCACACGGGAAATAGCGAATGCGCACATTTCCTGCATCGCGCCATTTGTTTCTTATTTTGGTCCTTTACACTATAGGACCGTGTGAATAGTAGCGGCTCCTGTCTCTCTAATTATTTACTAGCTGCTCAGTCTAGCCATATAGCTCATCATCTATTTCTTTTGTCTGACCTTGTTTGTATCATGTGTAGAATAACCTGCCTAGTCTGGTGTGCACAGATATTTCCAGAGTGTGGCAATATAGGAGAAATACATTTCACCCACTTCCAAGATCAGGGCCGGACTGGGAATAAAAACCAGCCCTGGAAAAAATGGCTTACCAGCCCCATAGCATAATGGCATTTTTTTTCTTGCCTTTCTCTCCCCTTCTTGACTCTTGATCCCACACTTTTGCCTCTTGGTCCTTCTCCTCTTTGACTCTTTCTTTCCCTCCCTGGATCCTCATTGACTCTCGATCCCCCCTTACTTTTGCCTTGCTCTCTCTCCTTTTTGACTCTTGATCCCACCCTGTGCTTCTTTATCCTCCTCCCGATCCCCCTCCATTTGCCTCCTGATCCTTCCTCCTTTTGCCTCTTTTTCTCCCTCTTGACCCCCTCTGCCTCATTCACCCTCTCTTGATGCCCCCTCTTACCTCTCTTGATCCCTTTTGCCTTTCTCCCTCTCTGCCTCATTCACCCTCTCTTGATGCCCCCTCTTACCTCTCTTGATCCCTTTTGCCTTTCTCCCTCTCTTGAATGATCGCCCCTTTTCGCCTGTTACAGTTTCCCCAATTGCCAGTCTTTTTGTCCCTCTTGCCCCACCTCTCTCTTCCTCTTTCACCTGACCTGCACTTGATGCCCCCTCTTTCCTCTCTTGATCCCCCTTTGCCTAATTCTCCCCCACTTGATGATGTCATTCACTCCCCTTTTTGCCCGTTAGGCAGCTGTGCCTGTTACAGTTTCCCCATTTCCCAATTCCCTTCCCCACTCTTGCCTTCAAACAGAGTCTGGCTGCTGTCCGACTCTGTATTGCTCTGCTGCCTCCCGCTCAGCGAACTCTGTCTGGCCTGGGCGTCAGTCAATCTGTCTCTGTGGCGAGGTAGTGGGGCTTAACTTAAGTGCGGGCAGCCCGTTGGTAAGTAAATGCAGTCACGCAGCGCTCTCACCTCAGCATAGCCTGCGTGCTGCGTCTGATGTCACTGGGTCTAGAGTTAGACCCAGCCGGCTGGCTCCATTGCGCTGTCTAACTCTGACTGACAGTCTAGTAGATGCGGCTGTCAGTCCTCCTCCTTCTTCAAACAAATCCTCTATCTGTTCTCGCGGCCGTAGTCCTGTCACCTTGCGGCCGCGAGAACAGATAGAGGATTTGTTTGAAGAAGGAGGAGGACTGACAGCCGCGTCTACTGGACTGTCAGTCAGAGTCAAACAGCGCAATGGAGGCAGCGTGTTCTCATGAAGGCAGCAGCCCCAGGGAAGCCGGCCTACCGGGAATTTTCCCGGTATCCCGGTAGGCCAGTCCGGCGCTGTCAAAGATACTGATACCTTTGAAAACCATCACATTTTCTACTGTATTCATTATGTACAGCCTGAGTTAAATGGGGCACTAAACTGAAACCAACACAATCTAAAACGTTGAATAAAATTTAATTTTGTTTACTTTTATAAATAAAGGGATAATATGTCTTAACATGGAAACTATATATATATATATATTTCAGGTTTTATCCTGCTGAACAAACAAGAGTACTCATACTGTAATTTTATTGTAGCTCAAACTTGCATTTGTTGGGTGCAGTACCTCAATGGCCTGAAATGTTATGGTGGTGCCACATCTTCTTGAGTCAACTGGGAGATCTGGTTTATGAATATGCACTTAGCCAATGCAAAATAATGCTACACTGAAATATTTACACTAGTCAGTAAAACCCCATGGTGAATTGAAAGTCCTGTGAGTGCTAGCCTGTAAAACACCTAGAGACAGTGGCGTACTAATGGTGAGGGGGGAGGCTTTCTGCCCCTGGAGCCACTCATTAGGTGGGGTGCCATTTAGTCTCAGTGTGTAGCCAGATTACCCGAATGTACAAAACCATAAAAAAAGTGCTGCACACATCAGACCAGCGCCATATAGAATGTCTCCACAACACCAGCAACTAACTTCGCAACAAGAGCAGTGTATTCTGGGTGATGTATGCCCTGCTCCCTATCTGTGAATTTCAAGCCCTTCTCCCAGCTTGCTCTCATAACCACACTGTCCTTCATCCATTGCTATCAACTGGTGCAAAGGGTTCATGCAGATCTTTTCTGGGAGATGTAGTTCTTGAGGATAGGGATGCCTTCAATGAGAGGACTCCATAGAACTACATGTCCCAGAAATCAGTGTGGCTAGTGAACCCTATAGCTTAGATACATGCTGACAGCTGCTTAGAACCATGCCTCGGGCCCAGAGAAGCAACTCGTCTGCCAAGAAGGGTAGCAGAGGCCGTGGGTGTTTTTTACATTTTAAAGTTGGGGGGGGGAGTGGTGAAGGGGGATGCCAAATACAGGATCTGCCCCGAGTGCCAAATGCTCAAGGTAAGCCCCTGCTCTAGGTAAGCCACATCTTGAGGGGGTGTCTGAACTGTACTGGCCACTCCCACATTCTGAAACTTTTGCTCTTGCTTCTTGTAGGCCAAAGGTATTTCTGTGTTGTGAAACAGTGTATGCGACTGTCTATCTATCTGTTATCACCAATATGAGTACTTGTCACATATTTATGCAAATGAACGTCACACAGTCATCAGTGACATCATCACTAGGGTGATACTCAGTTTTCAGAGATTTTTTTTCATGCAAGGTATTTATAGTTGAACTTTGCTGTTGTATATTTTTTCCTGAGGAAGGCTGTGCAAAACAACTGAAATGCTGAACACACAATAAAGCATTTATTTTCACTGTTTTCACAAATTTGAAGTCCTAAGAGTGTTTTTATTGCTCTCTCTCTCTCCCTGCCTCTAAATATAAATATATATATAATATAAAATAAGTATCAGTATGAGGTTAAAGATACATTTTTAGGAACCAGACCACGATGTTCTACCATATTAACCCCCTTAAGGACCACGTTGCCCAGAGGTGGGGTGTACTGGAGGACCAAGGCATTTTTTTTTTATTGGCTATCTCAGTGATCACAGTGAACCTTATAGGTATTCTGTGATCACGAAATGTCATGACATGCCAGGACAGTCACCGGTCCTTAATACCGGGACCATCAAAATGGTCCTGGGACATCACCTGTAGCAGCAAGGTTCCTACTACATATGGGCAAAGGGAGACACAGGGGTATTCACTCATCAACATGCCTTTAAAGGTATATTAATTAATTCCAATTGCCTGGGTGCTATACTTGTGGGAGTAGATGCAGACAGCAAAAAGATTAATCAGCACTCGCAGGACTATTTTAAATAGTGAAGTTTACTCGGTGTCAACGTTTCAATGTGTGGTTCACATTCTGATCAGGAAACTGCTGCCTGCTAGGCTGTGATGATTTTACACTTGTTTTAATTGGCCCTTGCTCTTCCTCTTTCAGATAGTCATAAAATACTACAGGTGTCTGGGTACATACAAACAGAACAATTAACCAGTAGAGTGCCTGTTCTTTATAACAGCACCATCTATTGGCCTGTGAAATAGTTACACGATTCGCGAGAACTAAAATGTGTTGTTCAGATTTATTTACTTTGGGAGATGATTTAACCCTTTGAATGCCAGATGGGTATGCAGTGCGTTGTTAAGCAATGATTTGCGTACTACTTTGGCACTCAAGGGGTTAAACGTAACACTTTTTTATCGGAAAACAGTGATACATAGAGTTCTTATTATCCTTTGCTAACAACAAAGTTAGTGTAGTCATATGCTATGGAGTAGGTCTTGGGCAAACCAGCTTCTCCATGGGGAACAAATGAATACAGTATTCCCACTGATAAAAATGTTCAATAGTAGATTGCTCCAATGCATTGCAAAGGAAAAGCACTGATGACCTCTCTAGAATTCAAGGGGTTAAAAGCCCCATTTAAATCAATGTGCATTTTTTTTTTTTTTTTCCAAAGAAGCTTTATTGAAAAGTAAGTCAATAAGCAATACAGCAAACTGGTACATCCAATTTGATAAAACATTGTAAAGAATAACAGTGAGGCAATGTAGAAGTGACAAAAACCAACAGCAGTAGAGATCATATTAGATACAATACTATATAATCCAGATTAATCCGTAGATACATTTAGTTCCTAGCAGAAGAACTGTATTGTAGATATCAGTTCTGAATCTGAGAGAATTAAAACAGAAAGTAGAGAAGCAGAGAGAGAAGAAGAACAAAAGAAAAGGTAGTGAACAAGAGGGAAGGTCAAACGAATAGGGGGGATAGGAAGAGGAAAAAGAGTCCGGAAAGAGACGCGGGTAGGATAGGGAAGTATCACATTAGGGAAGGGGAGCACATAACACACCAGGAGACACGAATCCGGGCCCCCACGAGGCCCAGCCAGGGATATGGCCTCAGAGATTAGACGTCCAAGGGCAGACAGAGCGCGCCAGGGTTTCACGGGGTAGATACTGAAGCCTCCCAACGAGACCAGACCTCTCTAAAGGCGCTACAACGTCCCATGCGCCATGCATGTATCTTTTCCAAGGTGCAGGAGTTGTTTACTCTACCCTTCCAACGGTCCAAAGATGGGGAGCCCACCAATTTCCAGTGGGCAGCAACATTAAGTCTCGCGGCTGAAAGCATAAAGTGAAGCAGTGGATGCTTCCGGGCTGGCCAAGAGGGGCTATAAGAGAACAAAAACAACAGGGGTTCCCTAGGTGCACTAAATCCTAACACTGCCCACATGGCATCTCCAATGTTCAGCTAATACGATCTAATATCAGGGCAGGTCCACCAAATATGGATCATTGAGCCCTTCTCAGATCCACATCTCCAGCACGTATCTGAGGAACCCGGAAACATCCTCGCAAGGCGGACCGGTGTCAGATACCATCTAGAAAGTAGCTTGTAGAACCCCTCCTGAGAGGGGGTATCCCTTGGAAGGAAGCGAGAGTCCGTGAAAACAGAGCGCCACACATGAGGATCACCAAGACGAGGATCTTGTATGTCCTCCTGCCACTGTAAAGCGAATGAAGGAAGAGCCTCATTAGCCTTGTCAGTTAGAAGATGGTAAAGTTTGGACAGAGTTTTCTGGTCCCTCCTGGAGGAGGTCAGAAACGACTCCATAGGGGTCAAAGTTCGCCGCGGGTCACCAATCCGCAAGAGACCAAGAATGTAATGACGAATTTGGATATAAGTCCAAAATTCCCCTCTCGGGACACTGCCCCGAGAAAGAAGGGTATCAAAACTCACCAGTGACCGTCCCTCCACCAAGGACCTCACCTTATGTAGTCCCGCGGTAGTCCAATGATGCATTGCCCTCGGGGACATACCCGGTGGAAAGTCTGGGTTTCCCAGGAGAGAGAGCAAAGGAGAAGGGCTAGGGGCAAATCCCCTACCCCTGTCACTTCTAAACCAAGTCTTTAAGACGATGCCCACAACAGGTAATCTTAACAGTGGCGCCGGGACTCAATTACGCTGCAGCAGGAGCAACTGTAAGGGGTGAAGGTGTAAGTGATCCTGGAGGTCTATAAGGAGCCAATTGGCCTGTGGGATGACTGGTACAAAGTCTGCAAGCCTCGTAAGTATCGCAGCTTCATAATAAGCGAATAGATCAGGGAGACCCAGTCCACCTGATTTCCTTGGAGTAACCAAGAGAGATCTACTGCATCTCGGTTTCTTCCCATTTCAATGAGCATTTTTATGTGTCTCCTGTGGTGCAGTTGTTCTACCAAAAAACAACTCCAGGGGGGATATTCACTAAGGCCTCATAGTTGAGTCACTGTGGCTGATGTACTAAAGAAAAGCGATGCACTTCTGGAGCAAACCAACTACACCATTGATGCAAATAACTGTTTCCATTAAACGGAATAGTAATAATTAAAATGTAAAAAGATATATGTTATAGAGTTTATCCCCTGAGTAAAACAAGGATACTTCTACTACTTAGAGACAGGGGCGTAACTAGAAGCTATTGCCATGGGCCTCCCCCGACCACATTGCCCCCCTCGACCACATTGGCCCACCACTGGCCTGACCTCCACATTGCCTCCACAGACATTGCCCCTAATCTCCACATTGCCTCCACAGACATTGCCCCCAATCTCCACACTGCCCCCACAGACATTGCCCCCAATCTCCACAATGCCTCCACAGATATTGCCCCCAATCTCCACATTGACTCCACAGATTTTGCCCCCAATCTCCACATTGTCTTCACAGATATTGCCCCAGTGTCCATCTCCTACCTCCCTGGTGGTTCAGCGGCATGTCAGGAGAGGTCTGTGCCTCCTTCTGCACAGACTTCTTCACAGCTGCAGCTCCCGCATGGTCCTCTCTTCAGTAATGCAGAGCTCTGGGAGATGATGTCATCTCCCAGTGCTTTGCATTACTAGAGTGCCAAAGAAGGAGCTCAGCTGCTAGAAGTCTGTGGTGAAGAAGGCACAGACCTCAGCATGTTGAGGGCGCCGGGCGGGGGGGGGGGGGGCCGGGTCTCTAGAGTGACGGGGCCCGGTAGCAGATGTGACCCCTATTTTTACGCCACTGCTTAGAGGTGTTTTATTCAAAAGTTGTTACAGCTCAAACTTGAATTTTTTTAGCTGCAGTATCAGAGTGGCCTGAAATTGTACAATGGCGCTGTTGCTACACCATCCTATGGAGATTTACGGTCAACTAACCAGAGCTGTCTATTGGATGGTGTATCAATAGTGCCACTGTACAGTTTTTGGCCACTGTGTTACTGCATATAAAATAATTCATGTTTGAACTGTAATAACTTTTGAATAAAACACCTTTCAGAGTGTGAGTTCCCTTTTTTTTTACTCAGGGGATAAGTCCAACAACAGATTTTGTTTTTCACATTTTAAGTGTTACTATGCCTTTAACTTCAAAGGGGGTTTTAACCCCTTGAATGATAGAAGTTCCACCACTCTAGCATTCAAAGGATTAAAATCCTTAACTGGGATGGTTTCTTCCACGTTTGCTGTTCTTTTCTTTATGTATTTGGCCAGTGGTATCACTGTTTGCTTCAAGTCCCTTGGCTGACATCTTACCGTTGCATTTAACTATCTGAGTGCCTGAGGAGTGTGTAATGTGTTGCACCCATTTATTGCCCTCAGGAAGTTAACAACTGAACAGTCTTCTCCCACAAGTCTCTCTACCCCAATAGCTCCTCCACCCCATACAGCTGTCCAACTCTCCACCAGCTAGACCCCTCTATCCTACAGCCAGATTTCTCCCCTGACTAGTCCTCTCTCATCTACAGCCGGATCTCTCAGTTGGCTAGACCTCTTTATCCTGGCTAGACCTCTCTGTCTTTGAGTCAGATCTCTCTTCAGGCTAGACATCTTTATGCTACAGCCAGGTCTCTCCCCTGTGTAGACCACTCTGTCCTATAGCCAGAGCTCTCTGTTGGCTATACTTTTCAATCCTACAGCCTGATCTCTAATCTAGACCTCTCTATCTTACAGTCAGATCTCTCCCTTTCTGTCTTCTGAATGCGCTGCTCCCTGCTCTTCAATTGGCGACCTTCTGGTTAAGGATTCTGCAACATACATCGCTTCCACCAGAGGACCTTTCAACTGCAGCCTGTTCTGCCACAGCAGTGTCCTTCCTGGCTTTGCTATTGGTTAATGGCATACAGTTGTAACTTGTTTTGAGAGTATTTAAACCAGCCTGCCTGAGCTTCCAGTGCTCAGTTGTTAGCTCTGATGGCAAAAACTCAGTTTCCTGCTTCCTGTTTGCTTGATTCTGTAGTTGACCTTGGCTTGTACCTTGAATTCATTTGAACTCTGCCCACCTTGACTTATTGGTTTGCCTCAACCATTCCTCAGTCTCTGGCTCCAGTATCTCTGCTTTCCCCGGACAACCAGTGGGCCTATCCTGGTCCAGTCCCTGGCTCAGCTGGGAATGGGATATTTGGCTTTGTGGCCAGCACCTATAATATGGTTTCGACCACAGCAAGGGTACACTGGTTTCTGGCTCTGGTCCCGAACTTAGCACTTAAGGTTTGCTCCCTAGCTTCCTCCGCAGAAACAGGGGGCCTTAGGCTTCTTATCGGTCCTTTTGTCCTGCCATCGGGATCCATCTCCTGTATTCCGAACATTCCCTTGGCTAGTCCACTCTATCCTACAGCCAAATCTCTCCCCTGGCTAGACCTCTCTATCCTACAGCCAGATCTCTCCCTTGGCTAGACGCCTCTGTCCTACAGCTACACCTCTCCATTGGTTAGATCTCTATACTCCCTACAGCCAGATCTCTCCCCAAGCTAGAGCTCTCTATTCAACAGCCAAATCTCTTTTCTGGATAGTCCTCTCTATCTGTTAGACAGGTCTTTTTCCTTGGCTAGACCTCTCTATCCTACAGCCAGATTTATCCCCTGGTTAGAACTGTGTATCCTATACTCAGATTTGTCACCTGTTTAGACCTCTGTATCCTGCAGCCAAATCTCTCCCATGGATACACTTTTTCTATCCTGCAGCCAAATTTCTCCCCTGATTAGACCTTTCTATCCTGCAGCCAGATCTTTCCCCCAGCTATATCTCTCTATCCTGCAGCCAGATCTCTCCCCTGTTTAGACCTCTGTATCCTGCAGCCAAATCTCTCCCCTGGATAGACTTCTCTATCCTGCAACCAAATTTCTCCCCTGTTTAGACCTCTGTATCCTGAGCCAGATCTGCCCAACTGACACACACATCATTAATTATTTCTAGCTTCATCCTGCAGGGTGCAATGCTTGTGGATGCCAGCAATCCAGGCAGATGCAGGCTATGATTGTTATTGGGGGCAATACTGCCCCGTTATTGCTGTGCAATGCTTTGAAGGGTCACTTCATTTTCCCCTGGACGACCTGTACACAGGGGTGACATTTAGATGACACCCTTTTTATGTGGGCAACATTCTGATTTTGTGCTTTTGACTCAGGCAACATTCTGATGTAGCCCTCTTGAGGGTTGACATGTAGAAGGTGGCATTTCAATAGTAAACCGTGTTGGCCACACCTGTTTTCTGATTTTATATCCCTTTTATACACATTTACAGCTATTACTTTAAATTCAACCTTGGGGAAGGGGCAAAGTGGCCAAAGGGAGGGAGGGGGAGACAAAGTGGTGAAAGGGAGGGTGTTAGGGGACAATGGGGAGGAAAAGCAGCAAATGGAAAGGTGGAAGTGTGTGAATGTGTGTGTATATATATATATATATATATATATATATATATATATATATATATATTTATACTCCAAATAACTGTGATCATGGTGCCATGTGCACCAAGAGATCTATCAACCAAACTGTAAAATAGTCAATTTCGTTACTATCCTAATACTCGTTAGTGTATTGAGTAAACCATATATAACTAAAACAAATACTGTAGGAGAGCGCTGCAGATGACAGCATATTGTAAGCTGTCTGAATACTCTCTCTGAGCTATTATAAAGCACAGAGAATAGCAAACAGCTAAAAATAATATAAGAAGTAGAAGATGAAGGGAAACCCGCGCAAAAAAACCCTAGGACCAAAAAACGCAGTACCGACAAGGATTAGGCAGAGGCAGAAACCGAAGACTAGCAGAGGTCAAAAAGGCAGGCGGCAGGCAGCAAAACCGTAAAAACCGGAGCAAGAGGTCAGAGGCAGGCGGCAGACAAGGGCTAAACCGGAGACAAAGCTGAAGGTCAGGGGCAGGCTGATGACAGGGGAAGATCCAAAATCCAGGCCAGGGGTCAAACTGAAATAACCAGGGTAGATAACAGAGCTAGGCAAACCACTGAAGTGAACCAACTAGAGGACCCGACGAGTGAGCAAGGAAGCGAGTGTGTGTGCTTCCTTTATAGTCCCTTGTACGTCTGACGTCACGACGGCCGATGCCGCGAAACCTGGAAGTAACCGGGACCTGCGTCTGCGCATGCGCAAGCCGACCGTCGGGACCGAAGCAAGGTAGGCGGAACGGAGCAGCGCTATGACACATATAAACAACATTTATTATATAAAATAAATTCTAGGCTAAAAAGTCCATAAGCTCTATATTCTCACTAGAAGCTCCGGAGCTATATATAGGTTGGTGCACTTAAAAATACCTTTTAGTCTTCAGATAGTGCTGTCTGATGTATTCAACAAGTCAATCAGTTTTAATGCAGTGTCTCTGTCAATAAGACAGTATGATATCCTCTAATCCATATGTATATAGGTATCTAGCGGGCAGATCAATAGATGTATAACTTCTTACTTATTGTCATGGCTCCCAGAGAAGTTCAGGAGTCAGTACGGTATAGTTAAATGCAATTTATTAATATTAGTGGTAGGCAAATATATACAATAGGAAGTAGGCAAATATATACAAAGAAACAAGCAAAGGGTTACAAGCCAGCGAGCACAGTTATCAGAAATAATCGGCTGCCAAGCTTGACCATAATGCTAGAGACTAGGCCTCAGCCACTGGTAGTCTCTACCAGAATCAGGAACAGAACAGGAGCAGGAACTGGGTCAGGAACAGGAACACAGGATCTTGATCCAAAGTAGGAGAGGTACAGATGCACGCCTCCGTCAGTAAGGAGAGAACTCTGACTCCGCCTGCAGTCAGAGAGGGAGTAGATAACTGACTGAAGCCTGCAGTCAGTATCAGAGCTGGTCTACCAGAGCCTCAGGTCCGCACTAGGTTGGGTGTCTGCTAGGTAAAGGGAGCAAACGTAAGCATAGTCAGACAGAGCCACAAGTCAGCATCAGAGGGGGTAGTCAGACAAACCAGGTCATGCACAGTTCAAGTAGTCAGCCAGAGCCACAGGTCTGAACCAGGTTGGATGTCCACTAATAGGGATACGCAAAAGAATAGACAGAGCCACAGGTCAGCACCAGGTTGGATGGTAGACTAGCCAGGTAATACACAGAGCCCAAGGTAAGAGAACTGCTAAGCACAACAACGCAAGGGCAACTGAGTCAGGACTCAGTCTGCCTTTTAAACCCCTCCACAGGAAGTAGGTAGTAGGAGCAGCTCAGAGGGAGGAAGTAGGTAGGAAGAAGTAGGTAGGAGGAGACTACAGGAAGCAAACACATAAAACAGAGGCCTGCTGCATGCTAGAAGCCTCGTGCCTGTAGATGACGCTGAAACTAAGGTAAGCTGTAACGCTTATGTAACTCTCCTTTCTCAGATTCCGGACTAACTTCCCGTATATATTCAGAACAATATGCTGATATTACCTCGGGTAACCAGTCCCTAGATTCTCTCACTGGGTCTATGTGAACAGAGGGATCTTCAATATTTCACCTCCTGTCTCCACCAATCTCTTTTCCTTGTACTCCATAATACTGCAGCCAAAAACTAAACAGCCTCGATGTTCTGAAAGCTGTATGTACAAATAACTGAGACTTGTGACCTCCATCTTCACCAACAGCCAGAGCTCTGAGGAAGTGCTGGATATACAGCATGAAACGCGTCAGAGTTACTTTCCTTGAACGCTAACAGATAGAGGCTGGATCAAAACTGATTGACTTATTGAATACATCAGACAGCACTATCTGAAGACTAAAAAGTATTTTTAAGTGCACCAACCTATATATAGCTCCGGAGCTTCTAGTTAGAATACAGAGGTTATGGACTTTTTAGCCTAGAATTTATTTTATTTCGTTATCGTGTATGTTTTACATAATAGATGTTTTTTTTATATGCTATCATTTGTAGTGCTCTCCTACTGTATTTGTTTTATATATATATATATATATATATATATATATATGTCTTGAAATCTTTTTTTGTGTTCATATCTCATATATACAGAAAATATGTCACCTTTTCCAGTTTGCACCTCATGGGAGTCTCCATGTTAACAAGATATTGCATTATTCATCCCCAATAACTTATTCCCCCACTTTGGTGGAACCCTAAGTTGGAGGAATGAGGCAATTTCAGGACAGATGAGAAATATGTAGGCTGTGCCACACATGCCAGAGAGCTCCGCTCTGCTACGGTTAGAGCCTTTACTACTAAACCAAAAATCATGAAAACTGTACCATTGCTATATGAATTTATGATCAGTTACAGAGATCTGTTTTCTGATGGGCTTTATTGAATAGATGCACTTTATTATGTCATCAGGACTGCTGCAATTCCATAATTTTTCCATTGTATTGGAGTGTTATTTAGAGTTACCAAAGAGATTGTTTAAATTGTTTTGATTATTCAGAGGTATATTTTATTGCCTGTGTCAACAGATTATTTTAAATATTGTTTTTAGTTAAAGTATCAGACTAGTTTCTGACTCTTCAAACCACCGACACTTGAGCCAGTCCACTATATAACTATATTTCAAAATAAATAATTGTGGTACCAGACCACATCAGTGGCTAAGTATAGCCAAGTAACACCACATACTGCATAACTGTATGTGTATGGCAAATAAATATGGAATGCAGTGAGAGCACTGCCCTTTCTCCACTGTTTGTGCATGTATGATGCATTTTCTTGTTTTTATATCTCCCCGTTTGAACAATGCTAAGGAATGGTTCACTATGAAAATGTTGCCGTCTATTGCGCGACCAACACAACGGCACATTAAAAATTTCATTGGTATATATGTCGTTGTGATATCACATTCATGAGGGTGGAATTATGATATCTCTGTTTTAAACTCAGCATTTTTAATGTGCCGTTGTGTTGGTCGCCCAAAAGAGGGCGACATTTCAATAGGATACCATAAGGAATAACACTGCTCTTTTTAGAATAAATAAGAGTTGGTACCGTGTGTTAGCCGTAGAAATATATGAGTCAAATATGGTCAAGTTGATACCTTTATTGGCTAACTAAGCATATTTAGGATGCAAACTTTCAAGACCTCTTAGGACTCTTCCTCATAACATGCCTGAGGAAGAGACATGAGAGGTCTTGAAAGCTTGCACCCTAAATCTGCTTAGTTAGTCAATAAAGCTATCAACTTGACTATATTTGATTTTTATAATACGCTGTCTCCTACATATCTAATATAATGAGAATGATAAACAAACAATGAAGAGGAATGCTTGTGATTACATTTTAATTGCAAACTTTCCTTCAGCACCCAAGCATTGTTACTAAATGAACCCCTTGGATGAAAGACACATCTCCAACGCATTGAGACGTTTCTAGCATCCAAGCCGTTAAATGGTTAGTAATGTCCATAAAAAGTTTTTTGCATTTAGAATAGCTTACAGAGCTAAGCTAAATGAAAAAAAGTGTATCTCTCAAACCACTGTGGTTTGAGAGATACAGGCATTTAAAGTTCGATGTCTCCTACTGACAGCTGTAAAGCCGTCAGCAAGAGATCCATGTAGGCCGACATGGAGGTGCTCGAGCAGAGCCGCAATCTCGTTAGTTACAACGAATCCCTTCATTTGAATGGTCTAAAACATGTGCTTACAAACCAATCACACGTTTTAGACCATTCCAATGAAGGGATTCGTTGTAACTAACGAGATTGCGGCTCTGCTCAAGTGGCTCTGTGTCGGCCGACACGGATCTCCTGCTGACAGCTTTACAGCTGTCAGTAGAAAACAGCGACCTTTAAATGTCTGTATCTCTCAAACCATAGCGGTTTGAGAGATACATTTTTTGCATTTAGCTCCGCTTTTTAAGCTCTTCTAAATGCAAAAACTTTTTTTTGGACATTACTAACACTTTAAATGTCTTGGTGCCTGTTTTGTGAGATTACTAGAACTCTTCTATGTGAAACACTTTCATTTGCTGTGATTAAATTGAAATTATTTTTATTTTCTGCAATCTGACCTTTATATAAAAATTACTCTTAAATCTTTGTTTTTTAAGTATTTCTTAAGTTTTCTACAGTGTTGCAGAAAATGACTTGGGACAGTTTGTTTCTTTCACGTCACACTTGGTGCTTGGAGACAAATCACACCACAAACACGTAAAGGTCATGGCTTCCAGGTCCTGAGAATCTGATCCTGTTCCAGAATTGCCATCTTTCACATTCTGATTCTGCTGTTTGAGAAGACACAAGTGCAACAGCTGTTTGGCATGGTATCAGCAATTAGCATTACTAAGCTTCAGATTTTCGATGTATACATTTTGATCCATGATAGTTAAAAGCAGACTAACACCTCCTAATAATAACCCCCACTTATCGTAGTCTGGGACAAAAATCTATTAATTATGTGTGGATTGGTTCCCCAAAATTAAAGGTACAATAACCTTTTTTAATGAAAAAATGTTATAGTGATTTTTATGCTAAGTAAGCTTACGCCAACAGTAAGTGATTTTTTCCCCCAGGAGTTATTATTGCTCAAACATTCTATTTTTTAACCCTTTGAGGGCCAGAGAAATGCACAACACATTGCTCCATGCTGTCTCCCCTGGCACTCAAAGGGTTAATCAAACTGTTAGCAAGAGTGCTAACTGGTGTCCATAAGACAGAGCCCCCTGGTGGTTGCTAAAGAGAATTGCAGTTAAATTACAACAAAGTTTTACCTGTTAAGAACTTTTGGTTATTACTAGATTAATGTGTTTTTTATGGAGCCTTAATAGATTCTGCTAAACACATTTATAGAACTATATGCATGGTATAGGCACGCAGGATACAAAGTATGGACTTTGCCAATTTCAAGCAGTTAATAAAATGGCGCACTAGTCATGGAGCATAGTAACATAGTAACATAGTAGATACGGCTGAAAAAAGACATGCTTCCATCAAATACAGCCCATGCCAAAAACACCCCTGTTGATCCAGAGGAAGGCAAAAAAAAAGCCCTCTAGAGCAATTTCCAATCTAGTCCCAAGGGTGTGTGGGGGGGAATTATTCCTTCCTGACTCCAACTGGTAGTCAAATAGTTCCACGAATTAATATCCTATTTGCTTTGAAGCCATCTGTCATAATTGTCAATATTGTTCTGTGCTAGATAGGCATCCATTGCTTTTTTGAATGCAGCTGCATTAACTGCAAGCACAACATCCCAAGGCAAAGAATTCCATAGCCTTACCGCCCTTGCTGTAAAGAATCCCTGCCTATGTTTTAGTCGAAAGCGCCTTTCCTCAAGTCTTAATGGATGACCTCTTGTTCTTAGCTCAGCTCTTTGCATAAATAATTCATTGGATAGTTCTTTGTATTGTCCGTGAATGTATTTGTAAATGGTAATCATGTCACCCCTTAGACGTCTCTTCTCTAATGTAAACAAACCCAGTTTGGCTAGTCTCTCTTTATAACTCAGATCCTCCAATCCCTTTATCAGTTTTGTTGCACGTCTCTGCACCTTTTCCAGTTCAGTAATGTCTTTTTTTAAAACAGGCGCCCAAAATTGGACTCCATATTCTATATGAGGCCTAACCAAGGATTTATACAGAGGTAGGATAATATTAGCATCCCTTGCTTGTACACTTCTTTTTATGCAGGCTAGTACTCTATTTGCTCTTGCAGCAGCTGAGTGACTCTGCACACTGTTGTGAAGTCTATTGTCTATCAGTACTCCTAAATCTTTCTCTAACGTTACAGCAAGCTCTGTTTACCATGCTGCTGAGCTTGCAACCTCAGTAGCATGGTAAATGATGCTTGCTGTAACGTTAGCCCACATATATACCACCATGAAGGGAAGCGTGAATGCACTTCCTGGGGCAGCTGGGAGGGAGGTGGGAAGTCCTGTGGCGTTGTGCCACACATACTCTGTGCCGCACAATGCGGAAGTGCCCCATTATAAGGCTTAATATCTTCAATATAGTGCACATAAACAATGCGAGCCAGCACCACCTGGGTTAAAGTCACCATAAGACTCAGGTTGAAATAAAAACATTCATATTCTTTGATCATGAGTAAGCGCAGTGTGTGTGAAACGCGTTGATCAGAAGTTATGGTCTGTTCCACCTGACTGAATACCATATACAAGCCTTTCCTATCTCTTGACATTGGGTTGTAACGACTACAGGTACTTTTATGATGAATTTATCTCAATAAAGAATATGAATATGAATGTTTTTACAGCACCTACTTAACCAAGAATCAAAACCCCAGGTACAAAACATCCTACCCTCTTCCTGCCTGTACACGGGTAAAAAGTCAGAAAAAGACACAGATTATGCCACTGAGCTTAAATCATTTCCTAGAAGACTAAACTCCTGCACTGCCATGACTTCATTTGTGGCTAAAGCATTAGTCCTAAGATGAACAACAATGTCTGTCTTACTTCCATGTCCTACTGCTTCAACAATCTTCAAAATGCCACCTCTATCTCTCTCTGCAGTAGCTCCAGGAAGGCAACTATCCTCACCATTAATCATTCTGTCTCAAACACCTCTTACAACAGATCCTTCAATGAGAAGCTTATTCCTCCTGTCCTCACCCTTTTTCATAGGGTCAACAACAACAACCTGCTGACCTGTAACATGTCTCAGCAGCACAGGGGCGGACTGACAGGACCCAGGGCCCCTGGTCCAAAAAGAGGTCTGGGCCCCCTGCAGAAATCTCCACAATGCCCCTTCCACCTCCACAATGCCCCTTCCACCTCCACAATGCCCCCATCATCTCATCGCCACAATGCCCCCTTCTCTCCACAATGCCCCCTTGATCTCATCGCCACAATGCCCCCTTCTCTCCACAATGCCCCCTTGATCTCATCGCCACAATGCCCCCTTCTCTCCACAATGCCCCCTTGATCTCATCGCCACAATGCCCCCTTCTCTCCACAATGCCCCCTTGATCTCATCGCCACAATGCCCCCTTCTCTCCACAATGCCCCCTTGATCTCATCGCCACAATGCCCCCTATCTCCACATTGCCCCCTTCATCTCATCGCCACAATGCCCCCTTCTCTCCACAATGCCCCCTTCATCTCATCACCACAATGCCCCCTTCTCTCCACAATGCCCACTTGATCTCATCGCCACAATGCCCCCTTCTCTCCACAATGCCCCCTTGATCTCATCTCCACAATGCCCCCTATCTCCACATTGCCCCCTTCATCTCATCTCCACAATGCCCCCTATCTCCACATTGCCCCCTTCTCTCCACAATGCCCTCTTGATCTCATCTCCACAATGCCCCCTTCTCTCCACAATGCCCCCTTCTCTCCACATTGCCCCCTTGATCTCATCTCCACAATGCCCCCTTCTCTCCACATTGCCCCCTTCATCTCCACAATGCCCCCTTCTCTCCACAATGCCCCCTTGATCTCATCTCCACAATATTGCCCCCTTCATCTCCACAATGCCCCTTCCACAATGCCCCCTTCATCTCCACAATGCCCCCTTCCACAATCCCCCCTTCATCTCCACAATGCCCCCTTCCACAATAGCCCCTTCATCTCCAAAATGCCCCCTTCCACAATACCCCCTTCATCTCCAAAATGCCCCCTTCCACAATACCCCCTTCATCTCCACATTGCCCCTTCCTCAATGCCCCCATCTCCACAATGCACCCATCTCCACATTGCTCCTTCATCTCCACAATACCCCCCTTCATCTCCACCATGCCCCTACCTGCAGTCCCTGGTGGTCCAGCGGCTTGGGGCGCGCCTCTAGTAATGCAGAGGCTGGGAGATGATGTCATCTCCCAGCGCTCTGTATTACTAGAACGGCCCGGCGGCCGTTGTAGGAGAGCTGCTGAGCAGCTCTGGAAGTGGCGGCGGCGGGCCCCCTTCGGTCACGGGCCCTCGGTCCGTGACCGAATGCCCGATGGTCAGTCCGCCCCTGCAGCAGCAGCAGACACAGAAAGGTTTAAATCTGTACAACCATTCTCATCTGTAAGTGCAGAAAAGGAATTGTGCAAAGGCTCCAGTTGTGGAACACATCTTTGATCTACAACCCTCAATCTACCAGAACCAACAGTTGTCCAGACTCGCTTCCTCCTAGCTGCTTGAACAACTGGGAACTTCCCATGGCACAAAACATCCACTGCACTGCATCAAGCCAGGTGTTATAGAAATACATTATACACCAAAAGACAATCATCAACTCTTGCTGTTTTCAAACTCCTGGGGAGAGATTCACTAAGCTTGTATCAAAGTTGAAGTGTGTGTGTGTGTGGAGATCACTGTACCATGAAGAATATTAAACACTTCACCACATGCACTAAGAATTATCTGTACAAGGAGTGGGGGGATTTTGATCATTAGAATGTGAGGGTGGTATAAAGTTGGCAATGTGTTAGGGACAGCAAGCGGGAGAGCAGAGAGGATGCTTTCACTCACAGACTTAGCACCAACAACAGTAGCAGCCCTGTCTTAATCCTTTGCATGCCAGACAGGTATGCATTGCATTGCACAGTAATGCGTTGCACACCCTTCTAACACTCAGAGTTAACCCCTTGAGTACACTGGGGATGCATTGCACACCCAGATGGCAGCCACATGATTATAACATGCACAGTCCTCTGCCTCAGCCGCTTGTAAACAGCAGACTGCCCACCAATCAGCTGATTAATATAAAACAAGATGCAGCCACATGCTGAAAGGTGAATGGATACCTTGCAGAGCATATCTGAGTCTTGTGGTTTCATACAATGGGAATCTTAATTTGTTCCCTGTGTTACGATTTTAAACATAAGGACTATGTGCTATTAAATGAGTCCAGCATGGGGGGTACACCATTGCATGTCACCAGCATGGCAATGCACCATTACATGTGCATATAATGGTGCATTGAACTCCAGGTGGGAGATGCGCTAAAGTGTTATAATAGGAAATAATGTGGTAGATTCACTAAGCGGTGATAAAGTGGAAATTACTTATCCAATTTATCACTTCTCCAATTCCTATGTGTAAGAAATAGAAACTACTATGTTATTCTATGTTATTTTGGCCTTTATTGCCTCTTAGTGAATCTCCCCCAATGTCTTCAGTGTGAAACTCTCTAATTCCTATGTTAGACTATAGAGCAAGGTCCCAGATTTCAGTGATAACTGAGTAGTCTATTTCAAATTATGTAAATGAGAGTAGCATCAATATCCTCTTGGGTACCACAACTTATTCAAAAGATATAACAGTTGTGGTATGATCTTCATCTTAATTAAATTTCCTTTATCCATGGTAGACAGAGAACCACAGTTGTGTGCTTTGATTTTAAGAGAATCAAATATCGGCAACAAATTTAAAGTGATAAAGTAATCAGGGTTTGTATTAATAGCGACACCAAGACATTTAAAGATGGTAGTCCAATGCAAGTTGTATAGTATGGAAAATAGCCCTCTATCAAAACCACCCACAGGGAAGATCAGACATTTATGTCAGTTCACATGAAAAGCAGAGAAGGTCAAAGTTTCATTCAGATCAAGGACTTTCTCTTAGGTATATACTGGGTTGGCAAGGAAAGACAAAAATAATATGTGCATAAAGACAAATTTTCATCCAGATCTCCAATCTCCAGGTCCAGGGGGGGTCTGAATGGATACATGAGGGATTGGATGACTTGGGTAAATGATGAAGGGGACATAGGGCAACCATGGCACATGACTCAATAGAGACAAAAGGATAAGAATTATCATGGTTTGTGGACACAGCCGTTCAGTGGGAATTATACCAAATTTCAGTTCATTTAATATAGCATGGTCTAAAGAAATATCTAGGTAAGATATACCAGAGAAAGGGGATACTCAATAGAATTAAAGGCCTTCTTCTCATAAAGGGATGAAAATGACCAGACTGCGAAGGCCTCATTATTATTCGATCCAGAAAAAAACAATATATAGTTTGAGTGGGTGCAATAAACAATACTGGTCAAACCTCGTTTAAGAAACATATCTCAAGAAATGTGTGCGTGGTCCTTAAGGGGGACTTGTCACCTTGATTCAAGTCTGCAAAGTCTTCAAGTCTGTGTGTAATGTTACCCAAAAGACAAACAAACAGGGCCGGACTGGCCTACCGGGATACCGGGAAAATTCCCGGTAGGCCGCTGGCACTGAGCTTCCCTGGGGCTGCTGCCTTAAATGAGGAAATTATGTGACATCACTGACATGCATTGCCAGTCCGCGGCCACTAGGTGACTGGGCCCTGTCACCGTGGCTGTGAGAATATAAAGAGTTTTTTAAAGTTAGTACTACCCATGTACCCGACGGCCGCTGGGGCCGGGCTGTGGCCCGAGTACAGTAGTTGAGTGAGAGACTACCAGTTGAGGCAGGCCGGCCGGGTGAAGTGACGTCAGACACAGGCTACGCAGCGGCGCGAGGAAACGCACAGCATGTCTGTGTCTGCGAACCGGGCCGCCTGCACCCAAGTTAAGTGACATACCCAGGCAAGCCCAGAGTCCAGAAGAGCTTGCTGAGTGGGAGCGGATGGAGGTGGGAGCCGGAGGCAGCAGAGCAGAGCGAGACAGAGAGAGCAAAACAGGCAAGAGGGGGAAGTAGTGACATAACGAAGTGATCCTTCATCAAAAGGCCCCCATACAAATGGGCTTGGGTGGCTTGCCCTTTTATAATATTTTGTAGTGAGTGGATAATTGGAGGCCTCCAATTTACATCATACAGTGAGCTTCAACAGAGAGCATCACAGAGGTGGTGCCCTCTGGTTATCCACTCACTACAGAAAATTATAAAAGGTAAAAGGGGAGGGAGTCCTGTCTGGTGCTCATATGTATGAAAAATCCTCATTGTTTTTCAATTGGAGTTGTCTTTTTGTAGTTGGTATTTAATTTAGCAAGGCTGTATAGAGAGATTGCCATATTTATCAAGTGAAATAAGTGCAATATTGAGCACCATAGGGGAGAAATTAATGTTTCACTTTATTTAAATGGGAGTTTTTACCCCCTGAATGCCAGGGAGGACTATAATGCATTGCTTTGCAATGCATTGGAGATCTCTTGAGTATTCTAGGTGTTTAAAGCCTAATTTAAATCAAAAGGAATCTGCTGGGGGGAACTTACTTTTAGAGTGACACGGGGACTTGGGGGGGTACAAAGAGTGACACAGGGGGCTTGTGGGACTAAGAGTGACACACGGGGTTGGGAGGAGAGACTAAAGTGACACAGGGGGCTGGGGGTACTAAGAGTGACACAGGGGGGTGGGGGTACTAAGAGTGACACAGGGGCTGGGGGTACTAACAGTGACACAGGGGGTTGGGAGGAGAGACTAAAGTGACACAGGGGGCTGGGGGTACTATGAGTGACACAGGGGGCTTGTGGGACTAACAGTGACACAGGGGGTTGGGAGGAGAGACTAAAGTGACACAGGGGGCTGGTATAATGACACAATGCTATGGGGCTGATAAGCAATTTTTTTCCAGGGCTGGTTTTTATTCCCAGTCCGGCCCTGCAAACAAATATATAGTTCAGGAGCTATTGTGCGCTAATGTTTGTTAATAAACGTTTCGGTTCAGTTTACTATCCTCATTAGGCTTTTTAGTGCAGTTACACATACCAGTTATGCCTTTTCTGTGCATTTTCGTATTCTAACTAAGCAATTTTTCCAGTAATAAAAGTGTGACTATCTCTTGTACATCTGCTGGGGATTTGGCTAACATGAAACATAGGCAATTTTAAATTAAGTTTTCAAATATGAAAAGGGGTCAGGTCCACTTTAAAGTCTGAAATAGCCCTGGTTCTTAAAGGCATAGTAATGTTTGATTTTAACCTGGTTTAATATTGTATATATTAAAAAAAATAAATCAATCGGTATAAGTCCGGTCTCTCAAACCTTTATAGTTTGAGAGATATAACCTGATAAAATTCCCCCCTCCCGCCCCTTTCACAGATGTCAAGCTCTAATTGACAGCAGGAGATTCTGGTCCCGGGACTGAAATAGAGCTATCTAGAAAGGAATACTTAATTGGAACAGTCTACAAAGTGTGCCTGCAAACCAGGCACACTTTGTAGACTGTTCTAACGAGGTACTCCTTTCTAGAGAGCGCTATTTCGGCTCTGGTGAAGAGCTCCGGACGGTCAAATGACCAGAATCTCCTGCTGCAAAACAAATCTGCGCTCCTCCATATAAACTATCCAAATGAGAACCCTGTGTAAAGCATATATCATACCACTTTAATAAATTTTGGGGTCTTCGTTACATAGCGAGTACCTAACTCTTCATACAATCATTCCTATCTAAGTTAAAAATTCCCCTGAAGATTCTTGTATGTTACAAGTAGGGTGCATTTAAAAACATATAACACATTTAAAAACAATTTCAAACACATTCATGTTAGAACTCACCTTCAGTGACCTGCAGGGAGTGGGCATTTAGCTAGAGGGCTGGAGCTCTCAGTCCCCTTTATATTGCTTCTCCACTCACCCCCACAGGTCACATGGGGTTTGCACAAAGTCTTGACTGCATTAAGCATAGGTCAGACAGCCCAGAACACCAGGCCAAAATCTTGCCTTTAAAAACCCCAATGCAAGTGGTAGCAAATGTGCAAATACATATTTAGATATATAACGTTTTTTATTACAAAATTAATTAAAGTAATAGTGACAATGCATCTAGAATGAGAAGGAGAAGAAGTGCAAAAGCAAAAGAAACAAAAAACTCACAGCACTAACTCACACTAACCCACACATTAATTTGACAAATAATAATTAAGAACCCATGTGAATAAATATGAATGGCAGCAAGAAGTGTGGGAGTTCTCCAGGCTCCCCAACATTAGGCCAAAGCCCAAACAAAAAAACACAAAGCAAAACAAATCTGTGCTCCTCCATATAAACTATCCAAATGAGAACCTTGTGTAAAGCATATATCATACCACTTTAATAAATGTTGGGGTCTTCGTTGCATAGATTGGCCAAAGTATGTCTAAGCCCGCCTGCCGCGTCAAGGCTCCCCAATACCAGGCGAGTACCTAACTCTTCATACAATCATTCCTATCTAAGTAAATCTCCTGCTGTCTGGTAGAGGCTGATGTCTATGAAAGGGGCGGGAGGGAGGAACTTTAGCAGGTTACATCTTTCAAACTATAAAGGTTTGAGAGAAAAAGGGGAGGGGCGAGACAGCGCATAAAAGTCCTTCTAAGTGTAGTATTTATTAGAAAATATAAAACATATACAAAAATATATTTCTATAAAAAGAGACATAACATACGTATGCATAAAAAAGAGGAAGAGAAACTCTTGTTCTGAGTACAAATAATATAAGTGATTTAAAATAATAAAGGAAAAAATCCCTAGCTAAAAGGCATATATCTTCCAACAGTCCAACAAATACGAGAGGAAAATAGCACCCAAAATATAGTGGTAGAGACAACGGAACAGTGGTAAATAATCAGACAGAGAGGCAGAATAAGTGACACTTGTGACCAAATAATGCCAAGGGACCATACAATCATATGCAACCCTGGGAAGTTTCTAGGAATTTCCCCAAAAGGAACACACTCCCCGTATGGGTGGCCGCTTACTGGATACCCATGATGGGTCTCCGCATGTCACAATGTAACAGGTTCGTTGGCCTCTCTTTGATGTTTCGTTCCACCGTGCCGCTCCGTGCAATCTGTTGTCCTGGTTCGGATCTCCCCGTGTGGCTCTGTATGGGGTAAATATCCCGATTCGGTCTGTCTCTATTTTGTGTAAACCACTGTGAGAATGGTGCGTGTTAAAGTTCCTCCGTTAGTTCTCTAGATCTCAGCGTTCCTCCGTACCAGAAGTGGATCAATTTCGGAAGTTTAATTAACTTCAACACGTTTCGACGTTCTAATCATGTCTTCGTCTGGAAGTGTCATGGGGTCGTTGTCTGCTATCCCTACGAGGATGCCGTCACCTCCAGAACTTTCTTCTTCTTATCCATATTCCTGCCCTATAAAGGTTTGAGAGTCCGGACTTATATAAATTAATTTCTTTTTTTAATATCTACAATATTAAATAAGGTTAAAATCAACCATTACTATCCCTTTAAAGGTTTATTGTACAGTACCGATATACATACCTGGGAACTCTCCGGTTTTGCCCCGGAGACTCCGGGGTTGACAATGAATTACCGGGTCTCCGGGGCAAAGCCAGATTCTGCGGATGTGGGGAAACCCTGCCCACTTGTGCTGAATCCCACCCTTTTCCTGCCACTCCGCGCCCTCTTCTAGCCTTCCCCTAGTGTATTCTATATATATTTTTTAAATTTTTTAGTCCCGCCCCGTCACGATTAAGCCCCACCCCTTTTTAATTACGCGAATCACGTCATTTCTCTACCCTCATCGGCATTAGAGGGTTGTCCTCCGGGCAGCCCCAAGTAAAAAGTTCCCAGGTATGCCGATATATTGCTGGTATACTGCTTGCTCAGCCAACTTTCCTCAGCAATCCTCTAGCGCTGTCTTAGGGCTATCTCCATTCTGACTTTCTCTTGCCTCATAGTCAACACACCTTTGCAGCCAATAATGGGGTGAACTGGTATCTTTCTTATTAGAATATCATCCCTTCATAAAAGGATTTATCATAATATATATTTTTTTACATTTGTTAAAACTATATAACAATAACAGAACAGCTAGTTTTCTTATGATTATTACTGTAATGAAATCAAGTAAGCAAGGGTAATTGAGCAATGAATATTATGATAGTTGTGCTGTCTAATGTTCTGCCTTTGTAATGAGTCAGGCTGACCTGAAAACATAGACAGGCATCCCACTCCACCTCTTCCTCTGAGTCCACATTAACCTCATTTTGTTCTTATCAGCCACATAAAAATCAAATGTTTCCATAACTCTACAAACAGGATAAATTCTAGAAAGAAAAACAAAGGAAGTCTGCTGCAGTGTTTGAGATTATTACTGTTTTACGCATGTATACATTGTTTACAGTAATCAAAGTAGATAAGTGTTTATTTCATTTGTCCTGAAAACAATGAAATAATCTTTAAAGGGATAGTAATGTTTTATTTTAAAGGGATAGTAATACTTAAGTATTACTAATCCCTACATTAAAGTCCTATTAAAAATAAATGTATTGCCTCCAGTGTCATCTCTCAAACCTTTATGGTTTGAGAGATGAACGCTCATAAAGTTGTCCTCTCCCTCCCCCTTCCCCATAGTTAGCATTGTAGCTGACTGCAGGGAAGAGAGTCCCACGACTTTCAGGCGGCTCTGCAGCACAGCCTGATCGCGTTAATAAAAAAGAAATCTTTCACTGAAATGGTCTTCTACGTGTGCTTGCAAACCAAGACCGTTTTAGTGAAAGTTTTTTTTTAGTTAACGCAATCGCGGCTCTGCTGCAGAGCCACCTGATGATCTATGACCGGATTTCCCTTCAGTCAGCTACAATGCTGACTTCGGGGAAGGGGGAGGGAGAGGGCAACTTTAGGAGCAATCATCTCTCAGACCATAAAGGTTTGAGAGATGACACTGGGGGCAATACATTTATTTTTAAGAGGACTTTACTATAGGGATTAGTAATACTTAAGTATTACTATCCCGTTAACATGTGTAATATTGTAGGTATTAAAAAAAGAAATCCATTACTATATGTCCGATCTCTCAAACCTTTATAGTTTGAGAGATATATCTGGCTAAAGTTCCCCCCCTCCAGGCCATTTCACAGAAGTCAGCGCTCTAGCTGACAGCACCAGATTCCGGTCATTTGACTGGCCGGTGGCTCTTCAGCAGCGCTAAAATAGCACGTTCTACAAATAAATACTTAATTGGAGCTGTCTACAAAGTGTGCTTGCAAACCAGGCACACTGTGTAGACCCTTCCAATGAAGTATTTATTTCTAGACTGAGCTATTTCGGCTCTGCTGAAGAGCCCCCAGCTGGTCAAATAACTGGAATCTGCTCCTGTCAGCTAGAGCTCTGACTTCTGTGAAGCAGCCTGGAGGGGGGAACTTTAGCCGGATGTATCTCTCAAACTATAAAAGTTTGAGAGATCGGACATATAGAAATGGATTTCTTTTTTTCATTCCTACAATATTAAACCATGTTAAATAAAACATTACTATCCCTTTAACCCTTTTAGTGCCAGAGAGGTATCCAATGCATTGTGTTGGATACCACTCTGACACTCAAAGGGTTAAACTAATGTGTAATTGTTCACTAGAAATAAGTATTCTTTATTAAAAGGGGCACTGCTTCCTAGCTGACACCTCAAAACTATTCTTAACCTTTTAAAGGGACAATAATATTTCACAACAAAAAGCAGCTCTGATTAATCTTCATAGTATTTGGGCCGTGGAGAGTGTTATTTCAATACTGTCAGAGTTGTAGTTCAAGATTAATTGAATGATAACGTATCCCCCTCCCGCCCCTTTTACTGATGTAACACTGCTCACCTCAGAGCAGCAACACTGTCCAGATGGATCACAGTGAGGGACAATTGTCAGTGAGCATAAGGAAAAATGTGAAGGGGGAAGGGTTTTCATTGTTCTCACAGTAAGAAGATTGTCCCTTGCTGCGACCTGTCCGGTCAAGAGACCAGATTCCACAACTGAGGAGAGGTAGCTTACACTAGGTAAAAGGGGTGGGAGAGGGATAATTTATCATTCAATTACTCTTGAACTGTAACTCTGACAGCATTGAACTAACACTCTCCATGGCCCAAACACTATGAAGCTTAATCGGAGCTGCTGTTTTTGTGAAACATTAATATCAATTTAAGGTCTAGAAGGGTTTGCAGTGCATTGTGAAGAACTGTGCGGTCCAGGGGTGAGGATCTCTCGAGGACCAGGGCACATTTTTATTTTTTTACACGGAAGTGATCTGTGATTACAGCTTCTATATGTGCCAAGACCTTCATTGGTCCTTAATGCTCAGACAGCCGTGACGGTCCTGGCATGTTATCGGGCATTAAGTGGTTAAAAAGGAAAACTATAATGTTCGACCAGTCTGCTCCTATGAGAGAAGTCTTAGTTAAAAGTATTGGACTGGTTGCACTTTGTAGCCCCAAAACATCTCCAGCTAGCCACTTTGGGGGGGGCTGTTGTGAAAACTGAGTCTTTTCTTGGTAATCAGGTGAACTGGAAGCAACGTGAAAATGTGTGGCTTCTCACAGACTTCTCTGAGATGTTCATGGATCACCATAGACTGCTACTGTTGGTTTTCATAACAGTCCACTGGTAGTCTATGAGAACTGCTTGGTTGGTACCATATATCTCTGAACTGCAAGACTATAAGTCTCGCATTTCAGTCACTCATGTGGTCAAAAGGAGAGAAAATTGTGTCTATTTTAACCCCTTAGCGACCCTTGACGTACCAGGACCGTCAAGGGTAAATGCAACCCAACGACCCTTGACGGTCCCGGTATGTCAAGGGTTAAACTCTCCCATCGCGGCCGCACGGAGCGATGGGAGAGCGCGGCCTGCTTGTTACTAAGTGTCCCGATACCGGGACACTTAGTAACAACCAGTAGAAAGTTTGTTGCAACATGCGATTCGCTTGATGAGCGAATCACATGTTGCAAATGCTGATTGACAGGGACAGTATTTGTAAATACTGTCCCTGTCATATCTCTGCCTCCCTCCATCTTGCACACTGCTGAGGTGGAGAGAGACAGAGAGAGATCGTGTGAGAGTGTGTTCCAGTGTTCCTGAGTAAAAAACCTGTGAATAAACCTGAAAATTAACCATTTGATCACTGTTTTACAGTGATCATCAAGTTCCCCCCCATCTGATCACTTTTAGAGTGATCAATAAACTACAGATCAGCATCTGCTGATCTGTGGGATACCTCCCATCCCCCTTGTATTTTCAGAATTTTTTTTTTTATTTGTTTTTTATTTATTAATTTTTTTTTTTATTAAAAATTGATTTAAAATATAGTTTAGGTAGTTTAGGTAGGTAGGTGGGTAGGTTTAGTGTAGACTTGTGTTAGGGAAAGGTTTAGGGACAGATCTAGGTTTAGGGAAAAAAAAAACAAAAAAAAACAAAAAAATAAAAAAAATAATAATAAAAAAAAAATATATATATATAATAAGTATAGTTTAGATAGGTAGTTTACTTGGGTTAGGTAGGTTCTAGATATACGTAGGTTAGGGTAAGTTTTAGGGTTAGAGTTAGGTTTAGGGATAGCGTTAGAGTAAGGAAAAAAAAAAATTTTAGTGGGCAAAATGCAGCGCAGTTATAGTGTTGAAGAGGCATATGCCTTTTTGGCATCTGACTCAGAGGCAACAGATACTGCGTCAGATTTTGATATAGAGCAGTTTTCAGAAACTGAGAGCAGCTCTACTGACGACGCTGGGCCTTCTGTCAAGAAAAGACGCACTGCCCCAAGAGCTGCCCCGGAAACTGCCCCAGCACCTGCCAAAAATCCTGCCCCAGCACCTGCCACAAATCCTGCCACAAGATCTGCAAAAAATCCTGTCACAAGATCTGCCAAAAGACTTTGCAAAATACCTGCCAAAAGGAATGCCCCAAGTGCTGCCCCAAGAGCTGCCCTGGCAATTGCCCCAGCACCTGCAAAAATATCTGGCCAAAGAAATGCCCCAACACCTGCCACTCCTGATCATAATGAATGGGTATCCCCAATCAATTTTTCCCCACAAATACCAGAATTTACAGGCACCCCAGGGATTCAAATTGATGTTGAGGGATTTAACTATGATAATTTTTTTGATTTATTTTTGGGGGAAGACATTTTAGGGGAAATTGTGTCCCAAACCAACTTGTATGCAGCCCAGTATACTGCCGCCAACCCTACAGCTTTTGTAGTTAAGGAAGAAAGATGGAAACCCATAGACCTCATAGAATTTAAGCAATTCTGGGCCTTAATAATGGCAATGGGTATAATAAAAAAGCCAAGTATTCGATCCTACTGGAGCAAAAACCCCGTATGTGATACCCCTATATTCCCCAAGACTATGAACAGGTCCAGATTTGAAATCATTTTGCACTTTATGCATTTTAGCGATAATACCCTGTGCCCCCCAAAAGAACACCCCCAGTATGATAGACTGTACAAAATTCGTCCCCTAATAAGCCATTTACAGAAAAAGTTTGCCCAAGTGTATATGCCCCAAAAAGAAATTAGTGTAGATGAATCCCTAATGAAATACAAAGGCAGGTTAGGGTTCAAGCAGTACATCCCCTCAAAGAGTTCCAAATTTGGTGTAAAATTTTATAAATTGTGCGAAAGTGCCACAGGCTACACCCAGGCTTTTAGAATTTATGAGGGCAAGGACAGCAAACTTGATCGTCCTGGGTGCCCCGAATTTATGGGAACAAGTGGGAAAATAGTTTGGGATTTAATTTACCCCTTATTAAATAAAGGCTATCAATTATTTGTTGATAATTATAACACCAGCGCCCTTTTATTTAAGTCTCTGTTTTATTTTGACACCGTGGCCTGTGGCACTGTCAGGCGCAATTGCAGGGAGTTGCCCAAAACACTAGTAGATAGCAAACTAAAACCTGGGACGTCCTTATCTTTGTCCCAACAGGAGCTGCTGGCAGTGAAGTTTAGGGACAAAAAAGATGTCTACATGCTGACCACAATGCATGAGGACAGATCTGTGGCAGTCACTGTTCGTGGCAAGACAGTGATAATGAGAAAGCCAGTCTGCATCAAGGACTATAATAAAAACATGGGGGGAGTTGATCTGAGTGATCAACTAATGCAGCCATACCTCGCAATGAGGAAGTGTAGGGCATGGTATAAAAAAGTTGCCATCTATATGATGCAGACTGCTGTACATAATTCCTTTTTACTTTTCAAGCTGGCAAACCCCAATCAAACATGTAGCTTTTTACAGTACCAGCTACAACTTATTTCCATATTTTTATTTCAAGGTGCGTCTGAAATAATTCCACCAAGACCCGGGTTAGTACATTTTATTTATAAAATCCCCCCAACTCCCCAAAAGAACAAACCACAGAAGCGCTGCAGGGTTTGCTACAGAAAGGGAATACGGACAGACACCACCACTTACTGTCCTGATTGCCCTTCCAAACCTGGCCTCTGCATTGGTGACTGTTTCAAGGAATACCATTCAGGCACAATTCAGTAGTGCTGTAAAGGTTCTTTTATTATTTGGCCACTTTTTCCCCCTGAAATATCCTGTTTTTTATTTTTCAAAACACATCCCTCCTTAGATCTAACACTATCAAAATTTATCTCTGATAATGGAAACACACATGTTCCCTACTGGGCCTAGTAGCTCCCCTAACCCTGACAAACCTATGCATATGGGGCATTGCCGTACTCAGACAATGTAACTCAACACTAATGTAAAGCATTTAAAAAATCTGCAAATATCATCTGATTGAAATCCAGAGCAACACTAAAATAGAAATGTGAAAAATGGTGTTTCTCTGCCTTACTGCAGATTTTGGGAGGGATTGGTGATACAGTGGCAGCGAAAAAATTGATAATATGCAAACAGAATGAAAGCCAGGGTTGTCTACTCTTCTACAAAATATACTTTTGGGGGTAAAATTAATTGCAGCATTGCCAAACAGACTGAAATGAGACAAGGCACCAGCTGTAAAAACGGCATGTCTGTAAAAGGAAACTAACATGTTCCAACTGGGCCCAGTAGCTCCCCCAAAACCCCGACAAACCTATGTATATGGGGTATTGCCGTAATTAGATGAAGGAGCCGAACACTAATCAATGGAGTTTATAAAATCTTCACCTGTTCTGTGCTTGAAATTCACATCAACATTGAAGGCAAAGCGTGAAAAATGCTGAATTTTTTTACTTACGTCAAGTTTTCACAGGCTTGGTGGTAAAATGGCTGTTTGCAAGATTTGAAAACACACCTAAAATGAAAGCCTGGGGTGTCTACTTTCAAAAAATATACACTTTTGGCGGGAAATCTTAAAAAAGAGCAGTGTTACACAGCCCAAATGAGAAATGGCACCAGTAACGCAAGCTGTGAAGATTCAAAGTGTGAACCTGGAAACGCGCATGTTCCAATTTGGGACCCGTAGCTCCCACAAACCAAGAAAAAGCTATACATATGGGGTATTTCCGTACTCAGAAGAAGGAGCCGAACACTAATCAATGCAGTTTATATAATCTTCACCTGTTCTGTGCTTGAAATTCACATCAACATTGAAGGCAAAGTGTAAAAAACGCTGTTTTTTTACTTACGTCAAGTTTACGAGAAAGTGGTGGTAAAATGGCTGTGTAAAAAATTTAAAAACACACCTAAAATGAAAGCTGGAGGTGTCTACTTTCCAAAAATATACACTTTTGGGGGGAAATCCTAAAGTGGAGCACTGGAACATAGCCCAAAATGAGTAATGGCACCAGTTAAGCAGGACTTGAAAATTCAATATTTGTTCAAAATTGGGCCCTGTAGCTCCCCCAAACCTTGAGAAACCTATGCATATGGGGTATTTCCGTACTCAGAAGAAGGAGCTGAACACTAAACAATGCATTTTTAAAAATGTTCACCTATCCTGTGCTTGAAATTCACATCAACATTGAAGTGAAAGTGTGAAAAACGCTGTTTTTTTAACTTGCGTCAAGATTTACGAAAGATTTGTGGCAAAATGGCTGCGTAAAAAATTTGAAAACACACCTAAAATGAAAGCTGGAGGTGTCTACTTTCCAAAAATATACACTTTTGGGGGGAAATCCTAAAGTGGAGCACTGGAACATAGCCCAAAATGAGTAATGGCACCAGTTAAGCAGGACTTGAAAATTCAATATTTGTTCAAAATTGGGCCCTGTAGCTCCCCCAAACCTTGAGAAACCTATGCATATGGGGTATTGCCGTACTCAGAAGAAGGAGCTGAACACTAAACAATGCATTTTTAAAAATGTTCACCTATCCTGTGCTTGAAATTCACATCAACATTGAAGTGAAAGTGTGAAAAACGCTGTTTTTTTAACTTACGTCAAGATTTACGAAAGATTTGTGGTAAAATGGCTGCGTAAAAAATTTGAAAACATACATAAAATAAAAGCCTGGGGTGTCTACTTTCCAAAAATATATGCTTTTGGGGGGAAATCGTAGAGTGGAGCACTGTTACACAGCCCCAAATGAGACATGGCACCAGTGATGCAAGCTGTGAAAATTCAAAGTGTGAAACTGGAAACGCGCATGTTCCAATTTGGGCCCCATAGCTCCCGTAAACCTTGAATAACCTATACATATGGGGTATTGCCGTACTCAGAAGAAGGAGCTGAACACTAAACAATGCATTTTTAAAAATCTTCACCTATCCTGTGCTTGAAATTCACACCAACATTGAAACCTAAGTGTGAAAAATGCTGAATTTTTTACTTACATCAAGATTTACGAAGGATTCGTGGTAAAATGGCTGCGTAAAAATTTTGAAAACATACATAAAATGAAAGCCTGGGGTGTCTACTTTCCAAAAATATATGCTTTTGGGGGGAAATCTTAGAGTGGAGCACTGTTACACAGCCCCAAATGAGACATGGCACCAGTGATGCAAGCTGTGAAAATTCAAAGTGTGAAACTGGAAACGCGCATGTTCCAATTTGGGCCCCATAGCTCCCACAAACCTTGAATAACCTATGCATATGGGGTATTGCCGTACTCAGAAGAAGGATCTGAACACTAAACAATGCATTTTTAAAAATCTTCACCTATCCTGTGCTTGAAATTCACATCACCACTGAAGTGAAAGTGTGAAAAACGCTGTTTTTTTAACTTACGTCAAGATTTACGAAAGATTAGTGGTAAAATGGCTGCGTAAAAAATTTGAAAACATACATAAAATGAAAGCCTGGGGTGTCTACTTTCCAAAAATATATGCTTTTGGGGGGAAATCGTAGAGTGGAGCACTGTTACACAGCCCCAAATGAGACATGGCACCAGTGATGCAAGCTGTGAAAATTCAAAGTGTGAAACTGGAAACGCGCATGTTCCAATTTGGGCCCCATAGCTCCCGCAAACCTTGAATAACCTATGCATATGGGGTATTGCTGTACTCAGAAGAAGGAGCTGAACACTAAACAATGCATTTTTAAAAATCTTCACCTATCCTGTGCTTGAAATTCACACCAACATTGAAACCTAAGTGTGAAAAACGCTGAATTTTTTACTTACATCAAGATTTACGAAGGATTCGTGGTAAAATGGCTGCGTAAAAAATTTGAAAACATACATAAAATGAAAGCCTGAGGTGTCTACTTTCCAAAAATATACACTTTTGGGGGGAAATCTTAGAGTGGAGCACTGTTACACAGCCCCAAATGAGACATGGCACCAGTGATGCAAGCTGTGAAAATTCAAAGTGTGAAACTGGAAACGCTTATGTTCCAATTTGGGCCCCATAGCTCCCGCAAATCTTGAATAACCTATGCATATGGGGTATTGCCGTACTCAGAAGAAGGAGCTGAACACTAAACAATGCATTTTTAAAAATCTTCACCTATCATGTGCTTGAAATTCACATCAACATTGAAGTGCAAGTGTGAAAAACGCTGTTTTTTTAACTTACGTCAAGATTTACGAGTGATTGGTGGTAAAATGGCTGCGTAAAAAATTTGAAAACATACATAAAATGAAAGCCTGGGGTGTCTACATCCCAAAAATATATGCTTTTGGGGGGAAATCTTAGAGTGGAGCACTGTTACACAGCCCCAAATGAGACATGGCACCAGTGATGCAAGCTGTGAAAATTCAAAGTGTGAAACTGGAAACGCGCATGATCCAATTTGGGCCCCATAGCTCCCACAAACCTTGAATAACCTATGCATATGGGGTATTGCCGTACTCAGAAGAAGGAGCTGAACACTAAACAATGCATTTTTAAAAATCTTCACCTATCCTGTGCTTGAAATTCACATCACCACTGAAGTGAAAGTGTGAAAAACGCTGTTTTTTTAACTTACGTCAAGATTTACGAAAGATTAGTGGTAAAATGGCTGCGTAAAAAATTTGAAAACATACATAAAATGAAAGCCTGGGGTGTCTACTTTCCAAAAATATATGCTTTTGGGGGGAAATCGTAGAGTGGAGCACTGTTACACAGCCCCAAATAAGACATGGCACCAGTGATGCAAGCTGTGAAAATTCAAAGTGTGAAACTGGAAACGCGCATGTTCCAATTTGGGCCCCATAGCTCCCGCAAACCTTGAATAACCTATGCATATGGGGTATTGCTGTACTCAGAAGAAGGAGCTGAACACTAAACAATGCATTTTTAAAAATCTTCACCTATCCTGTGCTTGAAATTCACACCAACATTGAAACCTAAGTGTGAAAAACGCTGAATTTTTTACTTACATCAAGATTTACGAAGGATTCGTGGTAAAATGGCTGCGTAAAAAATTTGAAAACATACATAAAATGAAAGCCTGAGGTGTCTACTTTCCAAAAATATACACTTTTGGGGGGAAATCTTAGAGTGGAGCACTGTTACACAGCCCCAAATGAGACATGGCACCAGTGATGCAAGCTGTGAAAATTCAAAGTGTGAAACTGGAAATGCTTATGTTCCAATTTGGGCCCCATAGCTCCCGCAAACCTTGAATAACCTATGCATATGGGGTATTGCCGTACTCAGAAGAAGGAGCTGAACACTAAACAATGCATTTTTAAAAATCTTCACCTGTCATGTGCTTGAAATTCACATCAACATTGAAGTGCAAGTGTGAAAAACGCTGTTTTTTTAACTTACGTCAAGATTTACGAGTGATTGGTGGTAAAATGGCTGCGTGAAAAATTTGAAAACATACATAAAATGAAAGCCTGGGGTGTCTACTTTCTAAAAATATACACTTTTGGGGGGAAATCTTAGAGTGGAGCACTGTTACACAGCCCCAAATGAGACATGGAAACTGGAAACGCGCATGTTCCAGTTTGGGCCCCGTAGCTCCCCCAAATCTTGAGAAACCTATTAATATGGGGTATTGCCATACTCAGAAGAAGGAGTTGAACACTAAACAATGGATATTTTTACATTTTCAACTATCTCGTGCTTGAAATCAACAGTAATATTGAAATGTAAGTGTGAAAGCTTCAAAAATATAAAATTTGTCCACAATTTTGAAATTTTTTTCTGGAAAAATAGCTGCATAAAAAACTTCAAAATTCTCCTGATTATTTACCTTATGTTGTCTAGTTTTCAGAAAGATATACCTTTGTGGGACATTTTTGGTTCTGGCACCGTCAGCTAAGCTATTATGCTCACATGCCAATTGTTGAGAAATTACAAGCTGGAAATAATGGCATCCATCTTGTAATATTTACCTTGTAAATGTGAGGAAGTGATTGAAATACTAGGCATATGGGGTATTCTTATATTCAGGAGAAGCAAATGAATATATTTAGGGGTATTTTTTTGTCATAAACTAATTGTATGCAAATCCTGACACGAAAATATAAGCAAAATGTTTTTTTTTTTTTTTTTTTTTTTTGCTCTTTTTTTCTATTTTAATCAAATTAAATGATGAGGTATTCATATAATTGTGGCATCAAAAGAAAGCCCTACTTGTGCTTAAAAAAACAGTATATAATTTATGTGGGTGCACAAAAGGAATTAAAGAGAAAATATGGTTGAACAAAGACATAGTCAAAAAAGTCAAAATTGCTCCGGTCCTTAAGTCAAATCTAACTCAGATTTTCCCGGTCCTTAAGGGGTTAAGAACCTTTTCTTCTCTCATTTTAATGCGCCTAAGCTCACAATTCATCATGGCAGGGCTGCTCACAGCCTGCTGATGGGACAACTATCATGTGATACTTGTCCTTTAAAGGGATAGTAATATTTCATAATAAAAGCAGCTCTAATTAATCATCATAGTATTTGGGCCTTGGAGAGTGTTATTTCAATTCTGTCAGAGTTGTAGTTCAAGAGTAATTGAATGATAAAGTATTCCCCTCCCGCCCCTTTTACCTAGTGTAACACTGCTCACCTCAGAGCAGCAGGGTGGGTCCGGGTAGATTGCAGAGAGGGACAATCTTCAATTAAGATAAGGGAAAAATCTGAAAAACCTGTCAAGGGGGGCAGGGTTTTCATTGTTCTCACAGTAAGAAGATTGTCCCTCCCTGTGAGCTGTCTGGTCTATCAACCAGATCCCACATCTGAGGAGAGGGGGCTTACACTAGGTAAAAGGGGTGGGAGGGGGAAACCTTTTCATTCAATTGAACTACAACTCTAACAGTATTGAAATAACACTCTATATGGCTCAAATACTATGAAGATTAATTGGAGCTGCTGTTTTTGTGAAACATTACTATCCCTTTAATAACTACATCATTGGGGAGCTTAACCCATACAAACCTAAAAATGTACGCTTCGTTTTTGCTGTTTTCACCATTATCTAAATTATCCAGGAACTTAAATTCAGTCAGTATCCTCTTCCAGTTGCCCCGTGGCTCTACCTGTTGCCAGGACCACACAAGAAGCTTGTGAGAATTTATTACATATGAGGACAAAAATAAAAACACATCTGAATTATTTTTCTCCTTTTAACATGCTATTTCACTGGAGCTGCATTGTGAGCACCGTTGAATCAACATGGGAGCAAAAAGGGGGTTTGAAAGGAGAACTATGCAGAGTTAAGAGCTCAGTCCCATACCTCCCAAGTGTCCCTCTTTGAGACCCAAATCCCTCTGTCCCTCTTTCCTGCCCTGGTGTCCCTCTTTTTAGGAGATCAGACTGTGTGTGATGTCTATATAAGTGTATCACATTGCTCCACAGCAATAAAACTCACATTAATCTTCATATCAGCTTCAGTTAATGTGTGTATAAACTAGTCTGTGTAAATAAAATACTTTAGTCTTGTTCTAAATCATTTATTCAGTGACACAAAGAGGCATCAATTGGTCATGAAATAACTTAAATAGTAGTGGTAATTCCCCACCCACCAGCCACACCCCCAGCAACACCACCTAAAACACAAGTGTCCCTCTTTGGCCATGTGAAAAGTTGGGAGGTATGCAGTCCCATTAACTGCTACTCTGCTGTCTATGAAACTGCCTGATTGGGTACCACCTGACTGAACTGCAGAGTCAATTCCCATGCTGATCCATTGGTAAGAGCTGATCCATTGTGTAAGAGCAGCCAGCTGACATGCTCCTCCCCATTTGCACCTAAAGGGAAACTGGCACATTATAAGCTATTAGTATGTTTTCTGTAATAAATGCCATTGAAAATTGTCATACACCTTTTAGTAACAGTCATACTGTAGTCTTGAAAAATAATGCCAAGGCTTCCTTCTCTTTAGAATTGTCAGTCCCATGCCCTTACACATATCTGCCCTTCCAATGTGGTTTAACTTGGAAGCAGCATTTTATTACAATTATCTCTGCCAATACCCATAGGTTATTCAAAATGAGAGGAAAATAATATTTATTGACAGAGTACATTAAAATATTATGCACCAGTGGCAGAATAAAATCTTAGACCCATAATGCACGCACTTAGGGTTGCCACCCAGCCGGTATTTTACCGGCAGGCCGGTAAAAAATTGGCTTCTTTCCAATGTTAAGTCTATGGAGGGAATGCCTTGGCCGGTATTTTTTGAAGAAAAGGTGGCAACCCTACAAGCACTATCCACTTCCTATACAAGCTTACTCTATAAAAAGATGCTGGTTCCTCTCCCGCTGCAGTAGACACACAGACACACACACACTCCAGCAGCATTTAGTTGCAACCCTACACCAGTGTCAGGCACACTTAAAGATTCCTTTTCAGAGCCAGACAGAAACATGCTCCTCAGTGCCAGAGACACAATTTTTATGCTACCAAAATAATAAAAAAAGTTTTCCTTCAGTTTTCAATGGCTCCTGGATCCCAATTTAATAGTCACTTCCTGTTAATGTTAATTGCAGCTTTACTTAACAACTCTGACAGATGGAAGCTAGGTTACCACAAATATGTGTAGCAAGCCTATGTCCAAGCATGACCGATTGACTTTCATAGAGACAGGGAACTGTGCAGCAAAAGGGTAAAGTAACATGGAGTTTGTATCAGCAGAAGATAATGTGGGAATAGTCAAAACCAAATAAAGATAAAGTAGGCCTATCACCCTAAGACAAGTTTAGTGTGTTTTACATAAAATTAAGAACTTCCTATATGCTATATTAGTGATATTTTTCTAAAATAAAGTTAAAGGGGAACTTTCACCTAGAAATGAATCAGTTTAGATTAATTTCCTTTCTTTTACTGATATTCAAAATGTATGTAGTTTATTTTAAATGTTTGTTTAAATTCCGTTATTTTAGTTTAAAGTTTACCTAGTAAAGTAAGTTCTTTGCCCTGTGCCACTGGAGATGTGCCGACAGCTTCTCTGTTCCTCCCCTCCAGCCATAAGCCCTCCTTCCGCCGTCCCATTTCAGCTACATGACCTGGCGCTTTCTCATAGTGCTGCGCGTTCGGGTCACAGTGAGAGCGCGGGCATGTAGAGCGCTCTCACTATATATATCCACAGGGCGCAGGCAGCTATCCAGGCTAAAAATAGAGATCGTGGAAAGCTACCTGTACAGAGAACGTGCTCACGTTGTGTGAATTCATCTCTGTATTCCTACTGAAACCGATTTAACGGTAAATGTTACTTGCCAAGAATTATATCGGTTGCCCCTGTGAGATTGTTGTGTATTTCCAATTACTCTGAAAAGCGTTGCGTCGCCCTTTTTGCACTTGCAAATGTATTTTTCATAAAGTTCCAAAATTAATAAGATATATAGAGTTAAAAAATATAAATAAACTGATAAATTAACCCTTTGAGTGACAGAGTGGTACAGAATTAATTCCCTACCACTCTGGCACTCAAAGGGTTACTAAAGATTGTTACACCATGTGCTCATCCCAACCTAGACACACACACTCATACACACATTCACTCAAACATAAACCATGTCGCCCTTTTTGTACTTACACATTTTATTAATAAAGTTTTAAAATTAATAAGTTATATGCAGAGTTAAAAAGTATAAATAAACCTATAAATTAACCCTCTGAGTACCAGAGTGGTACAGAATGTAATGCATTCTGTACCACTCTGGCATGCAAAGGGTTAATAAAGTTGTTACACCATGTGCTCATCCCAACCCAGACACACACACACACACACACACTTATTCACACAAACCTAAACCATGTGCTATTAACCACACTCATTCAATCCAAAATAACCACAACAACTTGTAAACCAGTTTTATTTTTATATATTTATTCATTTAATACAACAATAAATACCTAAGTTTAATTTAACATTTTTGGCTTTTTAATAATATATTAAATTATATTCCATTAATACTAAAAATGTTAAAATAATAATTATATGCTATTTTTTTTTTCCATAGATTTAAAATATGCCTAAATGTCTCATCAAAGGATGTTCAAGAACCACTGGGAGAAAAAGTGGAGACATCAATGTCACACTTCATTGCTTTCCTCTCTGTGTATGGTACTGGTGAACTAAAAGAAATTGCACTATGTGCGCGAGGACACAGTCCCATTAAGCGTCTTGCATTTATTTGCTAGCTCATGAGCCTAGTTGAGCAGCTCTGACCTTTCTTTCTACGTATGCAAATTGCTCTTGGGATTAGTAACCCTAAGAGTAATGGGGGAATCCAGACGTGGACTCCTTGCTCACAGTGCCTAAAGGGATCAGCTGCAATGCATTGATGATGTTGAAATGTATATTGGAGGTTGTTTCCCTTGCTCAGAGAGGGATTGCTCACAACGCTTAGAAGGATCAGCTGAACCTCCCTGATGAGGCCCAATAAGGCTGAAATGTATGTCTGGGGTTAGCTGTTTCTCTTGTTCAGAGAGGAATTTTGTGGCTAGACTGTCATTTGGCAGGACCAGTAAGAAATGCTTCAGAAGGTTTCCTCTCTGTGTATGGCACTGATGAGCTAAAAGAAATTGCACTCGGGGTGCGAGGACACAGTCCTAGCGAGTTTCTTGCATGTATTTGCTAGCTCACGAGCCTAGTTGACCTTTCTTTCAATGTATGCAAATTGCTTTTGGGATTAGTCACCCTAAGAGTAATGGGGGGAATCCAGACATGGACCCCTTGCTCACAGTGCCTTCAGGGATCAGCTGCACCTCAGTGATGAAATCTAGTAAGGCTGAAACATACATCTGGCTTTAGTTGTCTCTGTTGTTCAGAGAGGAATTGTCTGGAATTTGGTAGGACCTATATGATATGCTTCAGACAATTTTCTTGCTGTATATGACACTGGTGAGCTAAAAGAGATTGCATTCTGAGTGTGAGGGCACAGTCCCAGTGAGTATTTGCTAGCAAATGAGCCTAGTTGAGCATCTCCGACCTTTCTTTCTACATATGCAAATTACTCTTGGGATTAGTCACCCTAAGAATAATGGGGGGAATCCAGACGTGGACCTCTCGGTCACCGAAGAGGAATAATAAGGCAGAAATGTACATCTGAGGTTAGCTATTCCTCTTGTTCAGAGAGGAATTGTCTGGCATTTTGTGGCTGGACTATCATTTGGCAGAACCAGTAAGATATGCATCAGAAGATTTATTTTCTGTGTATAGCACTGGTAAGCTGAAAGAGATTGCATCCTGGGCATGAGGACACAGTCCTGCTGAGCTTCTTGCATGTATTTGCTAGCTCATGAGCCTAGTTGAGCATCTCTGACCTTTCTTTTTACATATGCACATTGCTCTTGGGATTAGTCACCCTAAGAGTAATGGCAGGAATCCAGATGTGGACACCTTGCTCACAGCGCTTAGAGGGATCAGCTACACCACACTGATGAGGTAGAAACGTACGTCTGGGGTTAGCTGTTTCTCCTTTTTAAAAAAAAAAAAAAAAAAAAAAAAAAAAAAAAAAAAAAAAAAAAAAAAAAAAAGGAGTTGTTATTTGGCAGAACCAGTATGATATGCTTCAGAAGATTTCCTCTCTGTGTATGACACTGGTAAGCTAAAAGAGATTTCACACTGGACGTGAGGACACAGTTCTACTGAGCTTCTTGCATGTATTTGCTAGCTCATGAGCCTAGTTGAGCATCTCTGACCTTTCTTTCTGTATATGCAAATTGGTCTTGGGATTAGTCACCCTAAGAGTAATGGGGGGAATCCAGACGTGGACCCCTTGCTCACAGCGCCTAAAGGGATAAGCTGCACCTCACCGATGAGACCCAATAAGTCTGGAATGTACATCTGGACTTTCCTTTGCTCAGAGAGGAGTTGTCTGGCATTTGTTGGCTGGACTGTCATTTGGTTAGACCAGTCTGATATGCTTTAGAAGATTTTCTTTCTGTGTAGCACTGGTGAGGTAAAAGAGATTGCACCCTGGGTGCAAGGACACAATCCCAGTGAGCTTCTTGCATGTGATTGCTAGCTCCTGAGCCTAGTTAAGCATGTCTGATCTTTTTTTGCTACATATTAAAATTGCTCTTGGGATTAGTCACCCTAAGAATAATGGGGGGAATCCAGCTTGGACCCCTTGCTCACAGTGCCTAGAGGGATCAGCTGTACCTCACCGACGAGACTTAATAAGGCTGAAACGTACATCTGGTGTTAGCTGTTTCATTTGTTCAAAGAGAAATTGTCTGACGTTTTGGGGTTGGACTGTCATTTGTCAGAACTGGTATGAAGGTTTCCTCTGTGTTTTGCACTGGTGAGCTAAAAGAGATTGCATCCTGGGCGCGAGGATGCAGTCCTAGTGAGCTTCTTGCTTGTATTTGCTAGTGCATGAGCCTAGTTGAGCATCTCTGACCTTTCTTTCTACATATGCAAAATACTCTTGGGATTAGTCACCCTAAAAGTAATGGGGGGAATCCAGACGTGGACCCCTTGTCACAGTGCCTAGAGGGATCAGCTGCAACTCACTGATGAAGTTGAAACATATGTTGGAGGTTAGTTGTTTCTCTTTCTCAGAGAGGAATTGTCATTTGGTAGGATTAGTATGATATGCCTCAAAAGATTTTCTCTCTGTGTATGGAATGGGTGAGCTAAAACAGACTGCACTCTCGGTGTGAGGACACAGTCCCAGTGAGCTTCTTGCATGTATTTGCTAGCTCACGAGCCTAGTTGACCTTTCTTTCAATGTATGCAAATTGCTTTTGGAATTAGTCACCCTAAAAGTAATGGGGGGAATCCAGACATGGACCCCTTGCTTACAGTGCCTTGATGGATCGGCTGCACCTCACTGACGAGTCTTAATAAGGCTGAAACATGCATCTGGGTTTAGCTGTTTCTCTTGTTCAGAGAGAAATTGTCTGGCATTTGGTAGGACCTATATGATATGCTTCAGACAATTTTCTCTCTGTATATGACACTGGTGAGTGAAAAGAGATTGCATTCTTGGTGCGAGGACACAGTCCCAGTGAGCTTCTTACATGTATTTGCTGGCGCATGAGCGTAGTTGAGCATTTCTGACCTTTCTTTCTACGTATGCAAATTGCTCTTGGGTTTAGTCACCCTAAGAATAATGGGGGGAATCCAGACATAGACCTCTTGTTCACCGAAGAGGAATAATAAGGCTGAAATGGACATCTGAGGTTAGCTGTTTCCCTTACTCAGAGAGGAATTGTCTGGTATTTCATGGCTGGGCTGTCCTTTAGTTGAACCAGTAAGATATGCTTCAGAAGATTTCTTCTCTGTGCATGGCACTGGTGAGCTAAAAGAGAATGCACCCTGAGCTTCTTGCATGTATTTGCTAGCTCATGAGCCAAGTTGAGCATCTATGACTTTTTCTTCTACATATGTAAATTGCCCTTGGGATTAGTCACCCTAAGAGTAATGGGGGGAATCCAGACATGGACCCCTTGCTCACAGTGCCTAAAGGGATCAGCTGCATCTCTTTGATGAGGCCCAATGAGGCTGAAAGGTACATCCAGGGTTAGCTGTTTCCCTTGTTCAAAGAGGAATTGTCTGGCATTTCGAATCTAGACTGTCATTTGGTAGGGCTAGTATGATATGCCTCAAAAGATTTTCTCTCTGTGTATGGCACTGGTGAGCTAAAGGAGATTACACCCTGGGTGCGAGAACACAGTCCTAGTGAGCTTCTTGCATGTATTTGCTAGCTCATGAGCGTAGCTGAGCATCTCTGACCTTTCTTTCTACATATGCACATTGCTCTTGGGATTAGTCACCCTAAGAGTAATGGCAGGAATCCAGACGTGGACTCCTTGCTCACAGTGGTTATAGGGATCAGCTACACCACTCTGACGAGGTTGAAACGTATGTTTGGGGTTAGTTGTTTCTCTTTTTCAAAGAGGAATTCTTATTTGGCGGGACCACTATGCTATGCTTCAAAAGACTTCCACTCTGTGTATGACACTGATGAGCTAAAAGAGATTTCATTCTGGGTGTGAGGACACAGTCCAATGAGCTTCTTGAATGTATTTGCTAGCATGAGCCTAGTTGAGCATCTCTGACCTTTCTTTCTACATATGCAAATTGCTCTTGGTATTAGTCACCCTAAAAGTAAAGGGGGGAATCCAGATGTGGACCCCTTGCTCACAGCGCTTAGGGGGATCAGCTGCACCTCATTGAAAAAGCCTAATAAGGCTGAAATGTATGTCTTGGGTTAGTTGTTTCCCTTGTTCAGAGAGGAATTGTCTGGCGTTTTGTGGTTGGACTGTTGTTTGGCAGGGTTAGTATATTATGTTTCAGAAGATTACCTTTCTGTGTATGGCACCTGTGAACTAAAAGAGATTGCACTCTGGGCATGAGGATACAGTCCCATTGAGCTTCTTGTATGTATTTGCTAGCTCCTGAGCTTAGTTAAGCATCTCTGACCCTTCTTTCTACATATGCAAATTGCTCTTGGGATTAGTCACCCTAAGGGTAATGGGGGGAATCCAGACATAGACCCCTTGCTCACAGTGCCCAGAGGGATCAGCTGTGTCTTATTGATGAAGTCCAGTAAGGCCAAAATGTACATTTGGGGTTAGCACGTATTTGTTAAGACACGTATGATATGCTTCAGGCAATTTTCTCGCTGTATTTGACACTGGTGAGCTAAAAGAGATTGCATTCTGGGTGTGAGGGCACAGTCCCAGTGAGCTTCTTACATGTATTTGCTAGCGAATGAGCCTAGTTGAGCATCTCTGACCTTTCTTTCTACATATGCAAATTACTCTTGGGATTAGTCACCCTAAGAATAATGGGGGAATCCAGATGTGGACCTCTTGCTCACCGAAGAGGAATAATAAGGCAGAAATGTACATCTGAGGTTAGCTGTTCCCCTTGTTCAGAGAGGAATTGTCTGGCATTTTGTGGCTGGACAATCATTTGGCAGAACCAGTAAGATATGCATCAGAAGATTTATTCTCTGTGTATGGCACTGGCAAGCTGAAAGAGATTGCATCCTGGGCATGAGGACACAGTCCTGCTGAGCTTCTTGCATGTATTTGCTAGCTCATGAGCCTAGTTGAGCATCTCTGACCTTTCTTTCTACATATGCACATTACTCTTGGGATTAGTCACCCTAAGAGTAATGGCAGGAATCCAGACATGGACCCCTTGCTCACAGCGCTTAGAGGGATCAGCTGCACCACACTGATGAGGTAGAAACGTATGTCTGGGGTTAGCTGTTTCTCCATTTAAAAAAAAAAAAAAAAAAAAAAAAATAATGAGTTGTTATTTGGCAGAACCAGTATGATATGCTTCAGAAGATTTCTTCTCTGTGTATGACACTGGTAAGCTAAAAGAGATTTCACCCTGGGCGTGAGAACGCAGTTCTACTGAGTTTCTTGCATGTATTTGCTAGCTCATGAGCCTAGTTGAGCATCTCTGACCTTTCTTTCTGTATATGCAAATTGGTCTTGGGATTAGTCACCCTAAGAGTAATGGGGGGAATCCAGACATGGACCACTTGCTCACAGCCCCTAAAGGGATCAGCTGCACCTCACCGATGAGACCCAATAAGTCTGAAACGTACATCTGGACTTTCCTTTGTTCAGAGAGGAGTTGTCTGGCATTTGTTGGCTGGGCTGTCATTTGGTTAGACCAGTCTGATATGCTTTAGAAGATTTTCTTTCTGTGTAGCACTGGTGAGGTAAAAGAGATTGCACCCTGGGTGCAAGGACACAATCCCAGTGAGCTTCTTGCATGTAATTGCTAGCTCATGAGCCTAGTTAAGCATGTCTGATCTTTTTTGCTACATATTCAAATTGCTCTTGGGATTAGTCACCCTAAGAATAATGGGGGGAATTCAGCTTGGACCCCTTGCTCACAGTGCCTAGAGGGATCAGCGGTACCTCACCGACGAGACTTAATAAAGCTGAAACGTACATCTGGTGTTAGCTGTTTCACTTGTTCAAAGAGAAATTGTCTGACGTTTTGTGGTTGGAATAGCATTTGTCAGAACTAGTATGAAGGTTTCCTGTCTGTGTTTGGCACTGGTGAGCTAAAAGAGATTGCATCCTGGGCGCGAGGATGCAGTCCTAGTGAGCTTCTTGCTTGTATTTGCTAGTGCATGAGCCTAGTTGAGCATCTCTGACCTTTCTTTCTACATATGCAAATTACTCTTGGGATTAGTCACCCTAAGAGTAATGGGGGGAATCCAGACGTGGACTCCTTGCTCACAGTGCCTAGAGGGATCAGCTGCAACTCACTGATGAAGTTGAAACGTATGTGGAAGGTTAGTTGTTTCTCTTTCTCAGAGAGGAGTTGTCATTTGGTAGGACTAGTATGATATGCCTCAAAAGATTTCCTCTCTGTGTATGGAATGGGTGAGCTAAAACAGACTGCACTCTCGGTGTGAGGACACAGTACCAGTAAGCTTCTTGCATGTATTTGTTAGCTCACAAGCCTAGTTGACCTTTCTTTCAATGTATGCAAATTGCTTTTGGAATTAGTCACCCTAAAAGTAATGGGGGGAATCCAGACATGGACCCCTTGCTTACAGTGCCTTGATGGATCAGCTGCACCTCGCTGACGAGGCTTAATAAGGCTGAAACATACATCTGGGTTGGACAGCCCGGAAGAGGAGGACTAGCACCTCCTCTAATGGCTCAATATCACTGTCACCGCCCCTTGACCTATCCTGACCCATGCCCCATATCCCACACCCCCAGGTGAATGCCCACAGAGACTTTAATACAGTGAAATAAAGTACAAGTGTTGAGTTCAATAAGGTGATGTGCCTGTGTGCTGCCAAAGTGCACTGCGTTACAGGTATTAAGAATGTTATTGTTTTAAATGTACGAATGCACTCTGCATTGGAAAGCATTACTGGACAAACAAATTTTGTATTGTATTTTCCATGTCAAATTAAAGATTATTTTTTCAAAAAAAATACATCTGGGTTTAGCTGTTTCTCTTGTTCAGAGAGGAATTGTCTGGCATTTGGTAGGACCTATATGATATGCTTCAGACAATTTTCTCTCTGTATATGACACTGGTGAGTGAAAAGAGATTGCATTCTGGGTGCAAGGACACAGTCCCAGTGAGCTTCTTACATGTATTTGCTAGCGCATGAGCGTAGTTGAGCATCTCTGACCTTTCTTTCTACATATGCAAATTACTCTTGGGTTTAGTCACCCTAAGAATAATGGGGGGAATCCAGACGTAGACCTCTTGTTCACCGAAGAGGAATAATAAGGCTGAAACGTACATCTGAGGTTAGCTGTTTCCACTTATTCAGAGAGGAATTATCTGGTATTTTGTGGCTGGGCTGTCCTTTAGTAGAACCAGTAAGATATGCTTCAGAAGATTTCTTCTCTGTGCGTGGCACTGGTGAGCTAAAAGAGAATGCACCCTGAGCTTGAGGGCACAGTCCCAGTGAGCTTCTTGCATGTATTTACTAGCTCATGAGCCTAGTTGAGCATCTCTGACCTTTCTTTCTGTATATGCAAATTGGTCTTGGGATTAGTCACCCTAAGAGTAATGGGGGGAATCCAGACATGGACCCCTTGCTCACAGTGCCTAGAGGGATCAGCTGCAACTCACTGATGAAGTTGAAACATATGTGGAAAGTTAGTTGTTTCTCTTTCTCAGAGAGGAGTTGTCATTTGGTAGGACTAGTATGATATGCCTCCAAAGATTTCCTCTCTGTGTATGGAATGGGTGAGCTAAAAGAGACTGCATTCTCGGTGTGAGGACACAGTCCCAGTAAGCTTCTTGCATGTATTTGCTAGCTCACGAGCCTAGTTGACCTTTCTTTCAATGTATGCAAATTGCTTTTGGAATTAGTCACCCTAAAAGTAATGGGGGGGAATCCAGACATGGACCCCTTGCTTACAGTGCCTTGATGGATCGGCTGCACATTGCTGACGAGGCTTAATAAGGCTGAAACATACATCTGGGTTTAGCTGTTTCTCTTGTTCAGAGAGGAATTGTCTGGCATTTGGTAGGACCTATATGATATGCTTCAGACAATTTTCTCTCTGTATATGACACTGGTGAGTGAAAAGAGATTGCATTCTGGGTGCGAGGACACAGTCCCAGTGAGCTTCTTACATGTATTTGCTAGCGCATGAGCGTAGTTGAGCATCTCTGACCTTTCTTTCTACATATGCAAATTACTCTTGGGTTTAGTCACCCTAAGAATAATGGGGGGAATCCAGACGTAGACCTCTTGTTCACCGAAGAGGAATATTAAGGCTGAAACGTACATCTGAGATTAGCTGTTTCCCCCTTATTCAGAGAGGAATTGTCTAGCATTTTGTGGCTGGGCTGTCCTTTAGTAGAACCAGTAAGATATGCTTCAGGAGATTTCTTCTCTGTGCATGGCACTGGTGAGCTAAAAGAGAATGCACCCTGAGCTCGAGGGCACAGTCCCAGTGAGCTTCTTGCATGTATTTGCTAGCTCATGAGCCAAGATGAGCATCTATGACTTTTTCTTCTACATATGTAAATTGCTCTTGGGATTAGTCACCCTAAAAGTAATGGGGGGAATCCAGACATGGACCCCTTGCTCACAGTGCCTTAGAGGGATCAGCTGCCTCTCTTTGATGAGGCCCAATAAGGCTGAAAGGTACATCTGGGGTTAGCTGTTTCCCTTGTTCAAAGAGGAATTGTCTGGCGTTTTGAATCTAGACTGTCATTTGGTAGGACTAGTATGATATGCCTCAAAAGATTTTCTCTCTGTGTATGGCACTGGTGAGCTAAAAGAGATTGCACCTTGGGTGCGAGAACACAGTCCTAGTGAGCTTCTTGCATGTATTTGCTAGCTCATGAGCCTAGCTGAGCATCTCTGACCTTTCTTTCTACATATGCACATTGCTCTTTGGATTAGTCACCCTAAGAGTAACGGCAGGAATCCAGATGTGGACTCCTTGCTCACAGTGCTTAGAGGGATCAGCTGTACCACACTGACGAGGTTGAAACGTATGTTTGGGGTTAGCTGTTTCTCTTTTTCAAAGAGGAATTCTTATTTGGCGGAACCAGTATGATATGCTTCAGAAGACTTTCATTCTGGGTGTGAGAACACAGTCCAATGAGCCTAGTTGAGCACCTCTGACCTTTCTTTCTACATATGCAAATTGCTCTTGGTATTAGTCACCCTTAAAGTAAAGGGGGGAATCCAGATGTGGACCCCTTGCTCACAGCGCTTAGGGGGATCAGCTGCACCTCATTGAAAAAGCCTAATAAGGCTGAAATGTATGTCTTGGGTTAGTTGTTTCCCTTGTTCAGAGAGGAATTGTCTGGCGTTTTGTGGCTGGACTGTCATTTGCAGGACCGGTATGTTATGTTTCAGATGGTTTCCTCTCTGTGTATGGCACTAGGGAGCTAAAAGAGATTGCATCATGGGTGCAAGGACACAGTCCTAGTGAGCTTCTTGCATGTATTTGCTAGCTCATGAGCCTAGATGAGCATCTCTGACCTTTCTTTCTACATATGCAAATTGCTTTTGGGATTAGTCACTGGCCATCGGGTGTACCAGGCATTTGCCCAGTGGGCCTGTCCGGGCATTTAAAAAAAAATAAAAAATTAGTCATTAAATGAGTTTGGGCCATCTTTCACTTTCTGAAAGACGGCCACCTCGTTAGAAGTTTCTTGGTGGGCGGGCAATCAATGTGCGGCTGTGCGGCACACCACACATGATTATAAGCTCCGCCCACGATCACCGTCAGCCGACAGCCCAACCCTATGACAGTCAGGGCTGCTCAGCCTTAAATGCCCAGGCCTATTTTTTTTTGTCCCAGTCCGGGCCTGAGTCACCCTAAGAGTAATGGGGGGAATCCAGATGTGGATCCCATGCTCACAGTCCTTACCGGGATAAGCTGCATGTCAATGATGAAGCTCAATTATGGTGAAATGTATGGCTGGGGTTAGCTGTTTTTCTTGTTTAAAGAGGAATTGTTTAGCATTTTGTGACTGGGCCGTCAATTGGAAGGACCAGTATTATAAGCTTTACAAGTTTTCCTCTCTGTGTATGGCATTGATAAGCTGAAAGAGATTGCACTCTGGGTGCGAGGACACAGTCCCAGTGAGCTTTTTGCATGTATTTGCTAGCTCGTGAGCTTAATTGCGCATCTCTGTCCTTTCTTTCTACAGAATCATATCATAGCCTCATGCTGAAATATAGACCAAGATGTACTCACTTTAGAATGGAGTGTATGGTGGCTAGAACACAATTGGCTGCCCTTGCACACAAACATAATGTTAAAAGATCTTGTGCAGTAGTAAAGGTGCAAAGACAAGGTTCAGCTCAACAGGGGATGGCAAGAACCAAGCCTGCATTTCCTCGTTCACGGAATTGTTGAGTATTAAAAATGTATTTTTATAAATGACAGAATAGGGATGGGTGATAACACTCTGTCACTTATTAGGTTACTTTATTATATTATTAATAATATGATTTTATTTTTATTTTAGTCTAATGATAATAGTTAATAACCAGTATACTACCACATAGAAACTATAGAAGTGATATAGTTAGGAATATTTTAACTGTGGTACCTTAATAAATACTGAGTTTGAAATTAATAAAAAAAAAAAAAAAAAAAAAAAAAAAAAATTAAATCAATCAGTTATGGTTAGATTTAAAGTAAACATATTTTTCAGTCGTCCAATATAACTCACAGGTACCATGGGGAGGCTACAGCTCCTCCCAGTTGGCTTGAACAATTCTCAGATAAATGTAGGGATGGAGCCTCCCCCTCCTCATTATCAGTCTACCTTACCAATCCACACACAGATAGACTTGTACCATTCTCCAAGTAAAAAGGCTTAGAAAAGTTTTTCTTACTTTTATTTATTTATTTATTGCTAGTTGAAGAGCCCGTTACACGGGCCACAGTGTCACTGCCAGCCGGTTGCGGAACAGTCATGCGCAGTAGAGACTACCCGCGCCACGGCTGATACAGAGCAGGACTCTCCTTTGGAGCATCCCGCTCTCTAACAGCCTTGTCACGGGCAGTCTCTACTGCACATGACTGTAGCATGCGCAGCAGTCTGTACTGCACATGGCTGCGTCGTTACACATGTTTTAGCGAATTATTATATAGGATTTTATACTCTTATTTATTCTTTTCTTATTTTAGTATTTCTTATATGTGTTATACTTTTTTTATTTGTTTTTATTAACTTTTATAAAATTTTGTATTAGGAGAATTACGCACCTTTAAGAGTGCGCTTTACTGCACGACCGCAATGCTCCATTTACTTATATGGGACAGAAGAGTTGGAACGTATCTCCGCAATTGTTATACCTGGAGCTTAACCGTAGGCTAAGAATTAAGGGGCGTCTTTGATCACCCTTGTATACTGTTCGTCACACAAAAATGGTGCTTCCTATAGAATAATCAGGACACTTATGCCCCTAATGTGGTGTGGCACCTACCACTACACTAGGGCCCTCTAGCCTTTAACAAGAGACACTTTTGGTCAAGGAATTAAAGTCCTCTATTACACAATTAACTCTTTCCCTCCATGGGGTCCTCCAGCCCAACAATCCCCCCCACCTCATTCAGGTTTTTGGCCACTAAGGATCATGTCATTCATGATCTTTATGATTCATCTGATGATGTGTCCTTTGAGGCCAATTTGGAAGAAGAAGAGTGTGACTAATGGGCTTATGTCAATATGTATGTAATCCCATTTGAGGCTGAACCTGTGTATTCTGGTTGTTTTTTTTTTTTTTCTTTTGAACTTTAATAATTAAAAAATAATGCAAAAAAATGTTATAAGGAAATGCAAGTTGAAAACATTTTGGCGTTGAATCTGCAGCGTATTGAAAAATCCTTTTAAGGTGTAATGTTAAAATACTTAAAAGTGAGTTAAAATATTCCAAAAAATGAATTTATAAAACTCTAAAATGTGACAGCCGGGGGTAATAGCTATTGTTCAAATAGTATTTTTTTTTAATTTTTTTATTGATATTCCTATGAAAATTATATAACGATGAAGTAATTTTGGGTAATTTAATTCTATTTTTTTCTATTGCAAACTTTAGTTCTTCATCAACCTTTTTTTATAAAATGTTCAACATTGGTGATAATTAACCTAATACAATTATTTATTAATAGTAATCTTTTATTTTTCTTGTTTTAATTTTTTTATACATCAGTATATACCGATGCCGTGTGGAAGGAAGAGGAATCATAGACATAAGAAAAAGTTGAAATTTAAAATTATTTTTTGGTTTGTTTGAAACTATATATATTTTAATCTTTACAAATTAACAGTATTTATTTCTATATCTATTGTTAATTTTTTTTTCAATATTAATATTTCTTTATTACAGTGTGGTTAATAAAACCAAACGTTTTTGGTTTTTTTATCAAATAAATGTTTTACATATTTAATAGCATTATTTGTAAATCATTCATCAGTAATAAAAATTTAAAATACTGAGAATTTAAATTTTTATTTTATAATTTTATATTAAAAAAAGTGTTGTCAATTAAATATTAATAATAACTATTCACCTACCGTTGTAAATTTTACTGAATATTGTAAATAATTTTTATGCCATTTATTTACTATTAGTAATTATTTTAACAGTAAATATATTATTTTTTATTTTCAGTAAACATTACAATGCAAACTATACATCATTCCTAAACAATAACTTCACAACAACATTAAAATAGGTACATTTTCTTTTATTGATCAATTTAAAAACCAAAAAACAAAATTCTATAAACATCAAAGTTACTCTGTAACTGATTTTAAAACTGTTTAAATTAGAAGTATTACCTACCAACAAGTTAACTTTAATCTCTTTATTACAGTTATACTAACAGTGCTGTGTGGTTTAAAAAAAAAAAAAAAAAAAAAAAAAGTGATAGAAATGCTGTTCGAGGGTTTACTCTTTCCCTCTGCACGTCTCTCCTCATTCTGCCGACGAGAATACAGGAGAGATCCTTCTCCCCGCTGGGAGCTGTTAGTATAGCTATAATAAAGAGATTTAGGTTAACTTGTTGGTAGGTGATACATCCCCTTTAAATATCAAAATAACAATTTTACATTTATAATTTGTATTACAAATAACTTGTAGAATTTTGAACTTCAAGTCAAACAATAGTTATACACATAAAACATAATGTGTTTTTGTAAACATGCCACAAAAAAAAAATGTTTACAATGAATAAGCCATAACCATTGCAACATAATCTGGAACTGGAATATACCGTATATATGTATTATGAGGATCTGGGAACTTGCACCTAATTGCAACAATCACACAAGCTGGAATGGGTCATCTATTCCTCGGTCAGAGATAACCGTGAATCCAGCATGTAAATCCTCTGTATGCCACTTTTCTTAATTGTCTGTGAAATATAAAAATAAAATATGTTTTATTATGTGTGTAACAAAAAATTCTAAAACGTAGAATAAGAAAACATTGAAAGAATTTGAAGATTATAAAAGATAAGATTGAACGTGTATGGTCCAACAACTGCTAATAAAGTACATCTACCAGTTAGCATTTTTATTCGGTCAACTGCATAGTCTGTCAGCAGCTTTAAACCTACTCATTCCTATCCCTGGTAGAAAAAATGCAAATAAGATAAATACATATCCCAGCATACCTCCACAGCTCCTGTCCTGACTGCATGAACTCCATCTACATACTCTGGTAAATGTCACGTATGAAGTTACAGCAACAACCTCCATTTGATGTTTGCTTTAATTTTTATGGTGATAGGAAAAGGTGAGTGGAAGGAGGCAGGGTGATGGAGTTCAAGCAGTAAGGAGATGAGCAGGTGATGGGGTACATGACACACACACACACACACACACACACACACACACACACACACACACACACACACACACACACACACACACACACACACACACACACACACACACACACACACACACACACACACACACACACACACACACACACACACACACACACTCTCTCTCTCTCTCTCTCTCTCTCTCTCTCTCTCTCTCTCACACACACTCACACACTCACACACTCTCTCTCTCACACACACACACACACACACACACACACACACACACACACACACACTCACTCACTCACTCACTCACTCACTCACTCACACTCTCTCTCTCTCTCTCTCTCTCTCACACACTCACTCTCATACTAATTAAAAAAAATCTGAGTAATTTATTTAACAAACCGATGATAAATGGCCACTGGAGGTCTGCTGGTGATAGTTCCCATCATACGATATGATAAAAAAAAACACGTTCCTTGTTTAAACAGATGTCTCTGCAAAGATCATTATTCATAATACACGTGTTGGGTATATCAAGGTGTTGATGAACCGCTGCTAGTTCATTGCAACAAAGATTTTCTTCTTCTGTCGGCATAGGCTGACAATTGCCAAAAGAACACCAGTCAGACCTCCCTAGTCTACTAATAGCGCTTGGAGTGTCCTCATCTGAAGTATATTCTGATTGTTCCCTTTGAGGATCCATTCCTCCTCCTCTTCAGAAGATGATGCTTGATTTTGAGCATTAGACGAGTCTAAAGAAAATAATTTGAGAATGAATGTTAAAAATCATTACTTTTTTTTATCTATTAAACCTTTGCGAGACAGAAAGGTTTGCAATGCATTGTGTTGCGTACCCCTCTGGCACTGAAAAGGTTAAAAATATAAAAAAAATAGACTAAATTAATTTTTACATAGTAATTTAATGTGTATGTATTATGGCATGTAAATTCAACAAAAACTTTTTTAATTATACGAATATAACAGTTAAAAACTTACTGTGTCATCTCTAGGAGCAACATAACTTTCGTTGTCAGATGCATTAGTAGAAAGAGATGGTGTTCTTGAAACTGATGATTCAGTAGCCATGGTCAATTTGAATACAAAGATAAATAGACCTAAAGGAAAATGGAGAGAGAGACAGAGTGAGAGGCAGTCACCTGGGCAGACAGAATCTATTTATGTCTGCCAGATGAGACACACACACACACACACACACACACACACACACACACACACACACACACACACACACACACACACACACACACACACACACACACACACTCTCTCTCTCTCTCTCTCTCTCTCTCTCTCTCTCTCTCTCTCTCTCTCTCTCTCTCTCTCTATCCCCCCCCCCCCTTGTAGATGACTGTCTCTATATCTCAGAGCATGTCTCTCTATGATCTGGATTGTGTATTACTTAGCTCTACTTCTCTATATTTGGTGAAATACATATATTTTAATTAGGCTGGCCATATTTCCTTGAGACAAAAATGGGACAGGGTTATGTAATATTCCGTATTTTATTTTTCATGAAAATTACCATAGAGTTTTGGACAGTTATGACTCATAAGACTCTATGGTAATCAATGGGTACAGTAAAACCCACAGTAAAACAGCTAGTGTGACGAAGTTCTGATTATATCGAATACCTCTTGCTCCCATACTGCCTCAACCTCCACACCCTGTGTCCACCTCCACACCCTGTGTCTACCTCCACACCGTGTCCACCTCCACCCTGTGTCCACCTCCACACCATGCCCACCCTGTGTTCATCCACCTCCACCCTGTGTCCACCTCCACACCATGCCCACCCTGTGTTCATCCACCTCCACACTGTGTCCACCTCCACACCCTGTGTCCATCCACAGCCACCCTGTGTCCACCTCCACAACCTGCACACCCTGTGTCCATCCACAGCCACCCTGTGTCCACCTCCACTCCCTGCCCACCTTGGGTCCATCCACCTCCACATTGTGTCCACCTCCACACCCTGCCCACCCTGTGTTCATCCACCTCCACCCTGTGTCCACCTCCACACCATGCCCACCCTGTGTTCATCCACCTCCACACTGTGTCCACCTCCACAACCTGCACACCCTGTGTCCATCCACAGCCACCCTGTGTCCACCTCCACAACCTGCACACTCTGTGTCCATCCACAGCCACCCTGTGTCCACATCCACTCCCTGCCCACCCTGGGTCCAACCACCTCCACATTGTGTCCACCTCCACACCCTGCCCACCCTGTGTCCATCCACCTCCACACCCTGCCCACCCCGTGTCCATCCACTTCCACACTGTGTCCACCTCCACACCCTGCCCACCCTCTGTCAAAACGGTTCATACGGTCATCATTTAACCTATTTAAAATAAATCTAATGCCACGCTCACCATAATTCAACGTTACATCTTGCTCTGTGAATCAATAAGTGTAGGATGTAACGCGCAGCTAAAGACACAGCTGGGAGGAGCGGCACGCGACCAAGGTCTATGTTCATGCGCACTGTACACTATCTACGTACAGGTGCGCACACAATAGGGATAGGGGACAAGAAAGTGGGCGCGAACATAAAAATTGAGTGACAGGGGAAGAAGAAGTATGTGAAGCCGCAATAGAGTGAACTTAGGAAGCTGGCACCGATCTGCTCTTTCCGGATTGAAAAGTAAGAATGCACTTTTGTAATATATATGAACATTTTCAGAAGACCAAATCAGCATTTATAAAGTGGACATAACACAATAAAGAGATGTGGCAATTGTTGATTCTACATGAAAGTTTTATGCTAATTCCATGCACAGGATGATAATCATGAATAAAGGATGGATTTTACATTTAAGGAGGTTAATAAAAGCTCTCTTTCCTATGACAAAAAACTTTTCATAATAGAAATTCATGGACGATTTACATTTTGAGTAGTGCCGTCTTGTAGTGTGTATTTTCTCATGTAGCACCTACTTTAGGAATGTGGCAATCAGATTATTAACTTTGAATTATGTTTAATATTCAGCCTATTTTTGAGATACCACATAGCTTACAACAGAAATGGAGTTACATCACTGATACACAGAGTTTACACCTGAAATGGAGCTCCACTTCTGCTGATTTACATTCGCAAGTGGGAGATGGAATTAAATACTGGCCCTTCCACAAAGGCTTCAGTCTGGCCTGGTGGACAACATGTGATCTGCTAAATTTTGGGAGGCTTTGCATCTCCAAGCCTTCATTATTCTCTTAATGATGCTAATTAGTTCTGTTTGAGCCCAAACATTATCCACCGTGCTATTCAAAATGCCTCCAGTGTGTAGGGTCTGCCTATATTAATTTAATGCTTAGTGTGTATTAATATTGGTTCAGCAAATGACTTAGCATAACGTGCCTCACATGTGCCACCAACAAATAAAGTTTGATTTCTCAAAAAAAAATGTATATTGTAAACTAATGGCTAGTACAACATGTACAGCTTTCAGCTCTTTAGAATTTACTAAATCTATCTTAAAGTGACGGGTCAATTTTAAGTAAAAATCTAATTTCTAAAAATAATACTTATTGACATTTAAGAATGGCTTATAATTTCTTAGGATAACCTATAAAATACATGTGATGAAATCAAGAGGTGACAGTTAAAGCAGACCCGTCATATAAAAAAAAATTGTATATTAATAATAATAAGTTTTTAAATATGTGTCATTTACTTTTAACATAAACATTGTGTGATCTACCTGTTTAGCCTGATATAACAGACTCGTGGAACACTGTATTGAGAAGAACTGGCTGTGGTTTTTAAAAATGATGGTTCAATAAAAAAAAAAAGTGTCTCCAGATGACAGAAAAAAAACAAGGCGTTCCCAAATTAAAAACAAATCTTCTCCCTTATTAGACAGTTTGTTCCAAAATGTGACATGCTCGCAGTCTGGAAACAATTCTAACCTATATTAGGAACACCACTATTATTATTATGTTAGTTTCAGTAGCAGGAAAAGCAAAAGGAGAAGATAAACTTAAGGTAGAGGAGAAGGTAGAGTAAGTGAGGTTTGACAGCTGGAACTGTCAGTGGGTATGGATACACGCTGGTCAAAATATCAAGAATGAGAGAAGCAGAAAGAAGAGGGGAGAAAAAGGTGGAAGGGGAAAGGAGGGGAACAGGGAATCCATAGGGATGAGCACTCACCAATGTATACCAATTATGTCCTATGGATAGAACTCGCAGGTATGTAGAGCGGGTGCACTAAGTCAAGGGTCCAGGTTATAGATACACTGTGAACAAGGAGGGTCACACCAAGGGTTTAAAATGTGAATTCCAGGGATTCCAGATTGAGATGAAACCAGATAAGAAATTAGTGGAGACAGCATGCAACCTCTCCATTTCACAACAGGTATGTACCTTGTCAAGATGGGGGAATAGCAGATTTCCAGGGTGCTGGAATTAGAGCTCCGGCAGCCATCAGCATAAATCAAACAAGGGGCAGGGAAGAATGGGGCTTAGGATCTGACGGGGGGGGGGGGCAAACAGACACACTAGATAGAAGTTTGTCTCCTTGGATAAGGAGTCTCTTAAATGGTGGAAATTGTTAGCAATAATTTTGTACTACTTCTGTGGATCCAAGTGATGATTTAACTCCTCCTCCCAGCGCTTCATACAGGAAAGCACAGTGCTCATGTCCAGCTTGATGAATAGGCAACATAAATGAGAATTTTCAAGGGAGTGCAGGAGTGAGTTATAAATCGTTCAAAGTCTATAAGAGGGCATGGAGTGTAGAAACCCAAGATCAGGGAACTGAGTGATGCACCTGGTGGTACTGCCATAATAGTGCATGCTAAAAGTCCCATTGTTCCAAATGACAAAGTCAATGGCACCAGAGTCCGAGACCACAGAGTCCAGAGTATGGACCTCATACTGAGATCATATGTGAAATCTAGCGGCCACAAGGCCAGGAAAAAATTCTGAGTTACCTATAATGGAAAATAGTGGGGGCGGGTATGGGGTAAGGCTTAGAACCATACAGCAAATGCCACAGAATGCAGTGTGTTAGGATGGAGTCTGGAAGTGAAGAGCCCCACTCCCACAGCAATTAAGATGGCTCCAACCTGGAGTGTGGAGGATAAGAAGCTAAAATCCAGTCTTTCAAGAGAGTCTAGCAATATTTGTGGCCAACAAATAAAAAAGAGGTTCAGGGGGCCAAGATCTCTGTCCCCGGGAAATCTGCAGAGGAGATAGAGCCGAATACGAGGTTTCTTATAATACCAAAAATCCCCTCGCATCGCCTGGATTTTTTTTACGAGACTCGGGGAGAAATATAACAGAACAGCCTGGAAGAAGTATAAAACCTTTGGCAAGCAGATCATCCTAACCAAATTACTGCAACCCAGCCAATTACATAAAAAGAGTACCAGTGGAGCAAGTCTGCATTTAATGTGTCCAAAGGTATAAAAGGTTCAGCTCAGGGATGCTAGAGATCCTAACCGCTAGATGAATACCCAGATATGGGATGAATTCATAAGCCCAGCGAAAGGGAAAGGAAGAACACAGCAACTCCACCTGGCTCAAGGGCATGGTCAAGTCAAGAATCTCGGACTCTCCATAATTATTCCATGCCATAGAGATATGACAGAAGAGGCTGGTCAGCAAGATCACGTGGGAAGGGAGGCCGAGGGGTGGGATATTAAGAAGAGGATTTCATTCACATAGGACACAGTTTTAAAGTGGTGAGTGACAGTTGAACCACATTCCGCATTTGCTCCAGGGTCAGACTAAAAATCAGTGGGAAGAGGGGACAGCCCTGCTGCTTGCCATTAGATATGGTGAAAGGGTCTGAAAGATAGCCACTGACCTTTACTCTCGCTGAAAGAGTGGAATAGAGAGACAGAACCGAAGTAAGGAATCTGGGGATCACAACTGATATAAGGTAGGTATCCAATATATAAGACCACAGACCATATCAAACTACTTTTCTGCATCTGTTGACACTAAGATAGAGAGAATGTTTTGGAGTATGGCTAAATCGATTAGAGCCATAGCCTCTGCTGTGTTATGTATAGCTTTCCGACCCGGCACAAAACCTGACTGATCTGAATGGATTAACCATGCAAGAAAAGGGCATAGTGTGGAAGCTAAAAATTAGATGTATAATTGACTTTGAGTTTTGACAGACAGATCAGTTGGTAGTTCTTGCAAGATGACCGGTTTTGTGAGTGATTGAAATATGTGCTTCTAAGGCCTGCTTGGGAAAACCACCTCCAGATGCAACCGCATTAAAGGCTTCCACCATCAGCTGGCCCAATACGTCCGTATAAAGATGATAGTAAACCCATCAGGCCCTGGGCTTTTGCCAGGGGCAGAGAGAAGTTTGTCCCTGGAAAGGTGGGCCTCCAGGGAAAGGACTGTGTTGTCAGGCAATTTTGGAAGACCAGAGTGCAAAAGGAAAGCATGAGTCACTGAAGGCCCCTGGCCACTCCTGTCAAAATGTCTGCAAGGAGTTAGCCCTCCCTCAATATTCGCCTGAACAAAGAAACCATGGCTGTCTCACACACACTCTCTCTCAAAGTGGCCTCAGCCGGACATGTACACACACACACACAACCTCTCACTCTCTGACTCAAAGGTGCCTCAACTGGACCTGTATTTTGGCCACCAAAGGGAACCTGCAGTGCAATGGGGAATATCCTGCCACTCAAGGGGTTAAGGACGCCTGTAAATCTTCTTTTACTTTATGTGTTTCAACATTTGCCACAAAACATGAAGAAAGGCAGCCATCAGGTACACTCTTAACCCACTCAGTGTCAGAGGGTTACAATGCATTGCTCAGCAATGAGTTAAGTACCCCTTTGCCACTGAAGGGGTTAAGTAACACCATAATTGTTTAATCATTTGCTGTATTTGGGGCGCAGAACAGAGCAGCAGCATTGGGGGAAGCCTCATCCAAATGGCAACAGTGTGTGCTTTCATATACTGCCCACTGTCACACCTTAGAGTTGCATATCCGGCCCAGGGAACACAGCGCAGCACCAGGGGGACACTCCTACAGGCGCTCATAGCATAGCTTTGCATATCGTATGCAAGGCTATGCTGTGAGCCCCTGTAGGAATTTCCCTCTGTGCCGCGCTGTATTTGCTGGGCCAGATAAAGGTGAACATGAATTAAAAGAATTATAGGTAATTTGACTGAACATATAATGCACTTGCAAAATATGTAAATTCATAATAAGATGTAACTCTCTCTTAAGGGGCTTTAATTTATAATCCTAAATAACATCTGTCTTGAGAATTACTCTACCAGTCTTTTGCTTGAGAAGTTATAACATATGTAACCCCACAACTCAGCAAATGTGCAACTTCAGCACATTTTCCAAAGTGTGTTACTAATGGGGTTATGCCATTGTGTGTGTATATCATTAGAATACACAGTAACTATAATAGATTTACATTGGAAGTGGTGTGTAACAAGCTTACCATAATACATTTCGGTGTCACAGTATAGCTGCTTATAAGGCAAACAACTGCCATAAAAATTGTAATTTTCCAGCGAAGTGCCTCAAATTAAAAAGGTCAGGATGAACTTCCAGCTGCATTTAAACTTTTGAGAGCCAGATAGGTATTCAGTGCATTGCGCTGCAATGTGTTGGATACCCCTCTGGCACTCAAAGGGTTAACAGCCTTTATTTTATAAATACTATTACGTTTTACCCAAAATGCATTTCTGCACATGAACCCTGTGAGTGACAGAGGTGAATGCAGTGCAAACCTCTCTGGCACTCCTTCTGTGAGTAAACTACAGTATCACATATTTTACACTCAGACTCTGTAGGTAGGTCAGAGCAATGCATTGCATACTCATCTGGCACTCAGAGGGTTAAAACAGTAATTGTGACACTCAAAAACTAAGATACTGAGCAAAATAATTACTAGACTTGTGCACGGGCAAATTTTTCGGTAAAATTCGAACGAATTTTTTTTTTCTAATTCGGATGATCCTAATTTCGGACCGGGCCTATTCGATTTGAACGAAATTCTGATCCATTCCGAATTATTCGACCAAATTTAACATGGGTTAAATGATAGCAGTGCGCCTCCGTGCACGCTGCTATCATTCTTTGCAGACAGGGTGTGCATTTAGAAAAAGATCCATCCCAAAAACGGACATTGTCGTACATTGCCAGTCTGTGCATGTCACCTCTACCCCAGCATGGGATGCCAGTCTCAATGCAAACGTCGAACATCGAGAACCCATGCCTGTCATTCAATTTAGCATGTTCGAACATCGAAACCCCATGCCTGTCCTTCAATATAGCATATGCTCGAACATCGAAAACCCATGCCTGTCATTCAATTTAGCATATACTCGAACATCGAAAACCCATGCCTGTCACATCCTACTCAACATAAGTGGTCGACTATCACGGTGCCCGTGATTTGCTGCAGTTACTTGTCTGTCACCAGTAGGGGGCTTCTATTGGCTGTCTGCAGATAGCCCGCCTCTTATTGACTATTTAAACCTGGATTGGGCACCCTTTGAGTGCCCTTTCGTGTTGTTTCTGACCTTCTTGCTATCACTATGCTAGTGATAGCTGGGCCCCTGTTCCAGTGTTCCTGAGTTCCTGATCTCATGTGTTCCTGAGTTCCTGATCTCTACTGTTCCAGTGTTTCCTGGATGCTGAGTTACTCCAGTCCTGGTTCCGGCCTAGTCTCTGGTGTTGCAGTTACTGCTGAACTTCTTCTTCTCTGCTGTTTGCTGACCTGACTGAGGGTTGCTGGTTCCTGTCATCTCATCACCTGTCTTCAGTATCCTGGCGACCTTCTGCCTGGTGGCGTTGCTGACATTGCTCAATTCCGTGTTGGTCCCAGCGTGCGGACGCTGGTTTGCTCCTAAGCCTTGCGGCTTTACAAACTCGCTTGTTACACCAGTGTGCGGTCACTGGTTTGCTCCAAAGCCTATCAGCTATACAAATCTGTGTTGGTCCCAGCGTGCGGACGCTGGTTTGCTCCTAAGCCTTGCGGCTATACCAACTCACTTGTTACACCAGTGTGCGGTCACTGGTTTGCTCCAAAGCCTATCAGCTCTACAACTCTGTGTTGGTCCCAGCGTGCGGACGCTGGTTTGCTCCTAAGCCTTGCGGCTATACGAACTCACTTGTTACACCAGTGTGCGGTCACTGGTTTGCTCCAAAGCCTATCAGCTATACAAATCTGTGTTGGTCCCAGCGTGCGGACGCTGGTTTGCTCCTAAGCCTTGCGGCTATACAAGCCCGCTTGTTATACCAGTGTGCGGTCACTGGTTTGCTCCAAAGCCTATCAGCTATACAAATCTGTGTTGGTCCCAGCGTGCGGACGCTGGTTTGCTCCTAAGCCTTGCGGCTATACAAACTCACTTGTTACACCAGTGTGCGGTCACTGGTTTGCTCCAAAGCCTATCAGCTCTACAAATCTGTGCTGGACCCAGCGTGCGGACGCTGGTTTGCTCCTAAGCCTTGCGGCTATACAAACTCACTTGTTACACCAGTGTGTGGTCACTGGTTTGCTCCAAAGCCTATCGGCTATACTATTCTGTGTTGGTCCCAGCGTGCGGACGCTGGTTTGCTCCTAAGCCTTGCGGCTATACTACTCGCTTGTTACTCCAGTGTGCGGTCACTGGTTTGCTCGCTAAGCCTAACGGCTATACTATTCAGTGTTGTTCCCAGCTTGCGGACGCTGGTTTGCTCCAAAGCCTTGCTGATTAACGATTCTGCTAATTTGCCAGTTTCATCTGACTGCTGCTATTATCTCTGGGCTGCCCTGCCCGGTATTGGTAAGGCCGGTAGAACCTTTTGCCACATTCCATCTGAGGTTGCCTTACCTGGTATTGGCAGGGCCGGTAGAGCCTACATTGTGTATCTATTGAGGCTGCCTTGCCCGGTAATTTGGTAAGGCCGGTAAAACCGTTATGCTATTCCATCTGCAGGTTGCCTTACCCGGTATTGGCAAGGCCGGTAGAGCCTAAAGACTGTCCTGTCCGGTATATTGACAGGACCGGTAGAGTCTGCCTTCTGTCTGTGCTATTTTCTGTATATATATATATATGTATGTTATTGCCATCCTAAGTTATCAATTTATTATTTCAATAAAATTGATTTTTTACCTAAAACTTGTGTCTGAGAGTCATAATAAACCGTGACAGTACGAAAGGGCCATGACCTCAGACAGCAAGGGTGAAGGTAACGCACAGAATATCCATTGGAGGATGGATGTGCTCGAGCAACGTTTGGATCAGTTGGCAGTTGCAATTCAAACGATCCTTGAACGCACGGTACCTGCTGACCAATCTAGCTCTAGCCCGGTGGTCTCGCCAAGTCAGACACTGGAAAGTGATACCAGACCCCTAGGGGGTACTGTTAAAGGGTTAACGGCTTCTGCACCCTTGCCGCTAAGATATGATGGTGACCCTAGTCTCTGCAGAGGGTTCATCAATCAACTCGAAATCTTTATGGAATTGACGGCACACGCATTTCCCAATGATCGTAGTAAAGTGGGGTTCACGATATCACTGCTCACTGGCAGAGCATTGGCTTGGGCTAACCCCTTGTGGGAGAATGCTAAACCTTGTACTAAGAACTTTAGTGAATTTGTGCGTTCCTTTCGAAGAGTGTTTGAGCCTCCTGGTAGAACTACCTCTGCTGCCAAACGCCTTATGGAGATACAACAGGGCAGGCGTACAGTGGGCGACTATGCCATCGAATTCCGCACATTGGCAGCAGAGGTAGGTTGGAATAACGAGGCATTATTGGCAGCCTTCTCTCAAGGCCTGAATGACCACATTAAAGACGAAATCGCTGCTAAAGATTTACCTATTGATCTAGATGATTACATTGAGTATGTTATGATAATTGACTCCAGAATACGTGAGAGATCAATTGCCAGAGATCGTAAGTTACGGTCAAAAAATAATGAGCCTAGTAGCATGTTTTGCCCACCCATCCCTCCCTTGGCATTGAAGTCTAGTGAACCAGTACGGGAAACAAGTGAACCTATGGAAATAGGCTTCACTAGACTATCCAAGGCAGAGAGACTATATCGCAAAAAACAAGGGTTATGTTTATACTGCGGTAATAAAGGGCACTTGCTAAATTCCTGTCCGGTACGTCCGGGAAACGCACACACCTAGGGTATCTTGGGGGACAGGCCCTAGGTGGTGTACAATCGTCCCCAGTGTCGGGCATAATGAAACCCACCATACAGGTGGTATTGTCTTGGGCACAACGCTCTGTGGAGGTTTTGGCCTTGGTTGACTCCGGTGCAGCAGGGTATTTTATGGATAATACCTTTGCTGAATTGCACGGAGTTCCACGCATTGAAAGAGAAAACCCCTTGACTATTGAAGCGATTGATGGTAGACCCTTAGAACCGCCTCAGGTTATATTTGAAACTATGCCATTGTCTATGACTATTGGGGCACTTCACAGAGAAGAGCAGCAGTTTCAACTGATTAATTCCCCGCACCATGCGGTGATATTGGGATTTCCGTGGTTACAGTTACATAACCCACAATTCGATTGGAAAAAGTGTGAAATTGCTGCTTGGTCCCAGTTTTGTATGGACAAGTGCGTCATCCAGCCTATTAAGGTCATGTGCACCTCCTCTGCTATGCCGGATGTGTACCAACAGTTTGGCGATGTTTTTAGCAAAGGAGAGGCTAGTATGCTACCCCAGCATAGACCTTATGATTGTTGCATTGAATTGCAGCCTGGTGCAGTACCTCCGAAAGGACGCACTTATCCATTATCTTGTGATGAAAATAAGGCTATGGAGGATTACATTTCTGATGCCCTTGCTAGAGGGATCATACGTAAATCTACCTCTCCAGCTGGGGCTGGGTTCTTTTTTTGTAAAAAAGAAAAATGGCGAATTAAGACCATGCATTGACTACCGGGGCTTGAATAAACTAATGGCAAAAAACGCATACCCAATACCACTCATCACCGAGCTTTTTGACAGGCTTAAGGGCGCTTCGATATTTACCAAGTTGGACCTACGGGCAGCTTACAATCTGGTTCGCATTCGAGCAGGTGATGAGTGGAAAACTGCCTTTAATACTCGAGCTGGGCACTACGAGTATCTAGTAATGCCTTTTGGGCTGTGTAATGCACCCGCAGTTTTCCAGGAACTGATAAATGATGTTCTGAGAGATATGTTACAGACATGTGTTGTGGTGTACCTCGACGATATACTGATTTACTCCCAAAACATGGCACAGCACATCAAAGATGTATCCGCAGTATTGCTACGACTCCGTGAGAACAAATTATTTTGTAAAATGGAAAAATGTGAGTTTCATAGAACCAGTGTGCCATTCTTGGGGTTCATAATTGGCAATGATGGCATTGCCATGGACAAAGAAAAGTTGTCAGCTGTCCTACAATGGCCAAAACCCAAGGGTCTTAAAGCCATACAGCGTTTCCTGGGTTTCGCTAATTATTATAGGAGGTTTATTAAGAACTTTTCTTCCATTGTCAAACCTCTGTCCGATCTTACGCACAAGGGTGCTAATCCTTCTTGTTGGCCGGTATCTGCTGAGAAAGCCTTTGAGAATTTGAAGCTGGCATTTGCTGCGGCTCCTGTGTTATCCCACCCCAATCCTTTACTTCCATTTACGTTAGAGGTTGATGCCTCAGATATTGGGGTCGGGGCAGTACTTTCGCAGCGACACGAGAAAGGTGGAACTCTCAGACCTTGTGGGTTTTTCTCTAAAAAGTTGACTGTCACTCAAAGCCACTATGAGATAGGTGACAGAGAATTATTGGCCATTATTAGTGTTGAGCGAGCGTGCTCGGCCGATGCTCGGATCGGCTCGAGCATCGCTCTGCTCGGCACATGGCGGTACTCGTACGAGTACCGCCATGTGCTCGCCCGACATGTTCGGGTGAAGAGGATCTGTGCCGGAAGAGGCACAGATCCGAAGACGCTCCGCTGGACCACCAGGGAATGGAGGTACGGGGGCATTGCGGAGATGAAGGGGGCATTGCGGAGATGAAGGGGGACATTGTGGAAGAGGGGCATAGACTCTATGCCCCTCTTCCACAATGTCCCCCTTCATCTCCGCTATGCCCGTCTTCCACAATGTGCCCCTTCATCTCCGCTATGCCCCTCTTCCACAATGTCCCCCTTCATCTCCTATGCCATAGCGGAGATGAAGGGGGACATTGTGGAAGAGGGGCATAGCGGAGATGAAGGGGGACATTGTGGAAGAGGGGCATAGACTCTATGCCCCTCTTCCACAATGTCCCCCTTCATCTCCGCTATGCCCCTCTTCCACAATGTCCCCCTTCATCTCCGCTATGGCATAGGAGATGAAGGGGGACATTGTGGAAGAGGGGCATAGCGGAGATGAAGGGGGACATTGACCAGGCACCCTCCGCTCATCAGAGCAGGGGGTGCCTGGTTTAATGCTCGAGTGCTCCCATTCATTTGAATGGGGCTCGGGTGCTCGGCCGAGCACTCGAGCATCAGGGGGTGCTCGGTCAGAGCACCCGAGCACCCGAGCATCGGGGTGCTCGCTCATCCCTAGCCATTATCCTTGCTCTTAAGGAATGGCGTCATTTGCTTGAAGGTACTAAGAATCCTGTCTTAATCCTAACAGATCATAAGAATCTGACCTATCTCTCGGAGGCCAAGAGATTGTCCTCTCGTCAGGCCAGGTGGGCACTGTTCCTGTCTCGATTTAATTTCATTGTATCATATTTACCAGGGTCAAAAAATATCAGGGCTGATGCACTGTCAAGACAATTTGAGGCCGACAGTGACAGAGTGGAAGCACCAGCTCCTATCATCCAACCTGATAGAATACTGGCTACTATACGCACGAGTATCACTTCTCCTCTAGGGGAGGAGATCCTGGCCTCTCAGGGGTCCGCTCCCCATGAAACCCCAGTGGGCAAATGTTTTGTCGCTGAATCATTTCGTACTAGGCTGCTCAAAACCTACCATTCCTCTAAGGCTGCGGGACATATTGGTAGAGACCAATTGTTATGGTCCCTTTCTCAGTTATTTTGGTGGCCTTCCATGAGAAATGATTGTGCCGAATTTACGAATGCCTGTGCCACCTGCGCCCGCGCTAAGACCCCGAGACATCTCCCTGTGGGCTTGCTTCAACCGGTGCCTAATGGCGAACGCCCCTGGTCTCATGTTTCCATTGATTTTATGGGAGAGTTGCCTATGTCGAAGGGGTACTCCTTTATATTCATGGTGGTGGACAGGTTTTCTAAAATGGCTCATTTCGTGCCCCTCCGTGGTCTTCCTTCAGCGAAGGAATTGGCAATGGTGTTCGCCAGAGAAGTATTCCGGTTGCATGGAGTGCCTAGGGTACTGGTGTCTGACAGGGGGAGCCAGTTTGTGTCTAGATTTTGGAGGGCATTTTGCCAACAGATGGGCATACAGCTGTCCTTCTCCTCTGCCTACCATCCCCAGACCAATGGAGCCGCTGAACGAGCTAATCAGGGCTTGGAACAATTTCTCCGTTGTTTCGTTACTGACCATCATGATAATTGGTCCGACTTGTTGCCTTGGGCAGAGTTCGCCAGGAACTGTGCGGTCAATTCTTCATCTGGGAGCTCTCCGTTTCTGATTAATTATGGGTTCCAGCCCTGTTTGCTTCCAGACTCATTTCAGACGCAACAGATTCCAGCTCTGGATGAGCATATCGAGCAACTCCGTTCCACATGGGCACAAGTTCAGAGGGCACTTGGTCAGTCATTTCAGCGTCATCAGCGCCATGCTAATCGCAGAAGGCTTCCAGCGGTTTCCTTTCAGGTTGGGGATAGAGTATGGCTTTCCTCCAGAAATCTCAAGCTGCAGGTTCCGTCTAATAAGTTGGCTCCTCGGTTTATTGGTCCATACAGAGTTATTCGCAAAATTAACCCTGTCTCCTATGCACTAGACCTACCTGCATCCATGCGTATCCATAATGTGTTCCATGTGTCCCTTCTTAAGCCTCTGGTTTGCAATCGCTATACTACCACACCTGTGGTGCCAGGACCTGTTGAGGTCGAGGGCCAGGAGGAGTATGAGGTTCAGAGCATTATTGATTCCCGTAGGCTTAGAGGAAGGGTACAGTACCTGGTACATTGGAAAGGGTATGGTCCTGAGGATCGATCATGGGTGGATAGTACGGACCTTCATGCACCTAGGTTAACTAGGGCCTTTCATGCCAATTACCCGCAGAAACCTAAACCCTATTCTAGGAGAGGGGGTCTTTGAAAGGGGGGTACTATCACGGTGCCCGTGATTTGCTGCAGTTACTTGTCTGTCACCAGTAGGGGGCTTCTATTGGCTGTCTGCAGATAGCCCGCCTCTTATTGACTATTTAAACCTGGATTGGGCACCCTTTGAGTGCCCTTTCGTGTTGTTTCTGACCTTCTTGCTATCACTATGCTAGTGATAGCTGGGCCCTTGTTCCAGTGTTCCTGAGTTCCTGATCTCATGTGTTCCTGAGTTCCTGATCTCTACTGTTCCAGTGTTTCCTGGATGCTGAGTTACTCCAGTCCTGGTTCCGGCCTAGTCTCTGGTGTTGCAGTTACTGCTGAACTTCTTCTTCTCTGCTGTTTGCTGACCTGACTGAGGGTTGCTGGTTCCTGTCATCTCATCACCTGTCTTCAGTATCCTGGCGACCTTCTGCCTGGTCGCGTTGCTGACATTGCTCAATTCCGTGTTGGTCCCAGCGTGCGGACGCTGGTTTGCTCCTAAGCCTTGCGGCTTTACAAACTCGCTTGTTACACCAGTGTGCGGTCACTGGTTTGCTCCAAAGCCTATCAGCTATACAAATCTGTGTTGGTCCCAGCGTGCGGACGCTGGTTTGCTCCTAAGCCTTGCGGCTATACCAACTCACTTGTTACACCAGTGTGCGGTCACTGGTTTGCTCCAAAGCCTATCAGCTCTACAAATCTGTGTTGGTCCCAGCGTCCGGACGCTGGTTTGCTCCTAAGCCTTGCGGCTATACGAACTCACTTGTTACACCAGTGTGCGGTCACTGGTTTGCTCCAAAGCCTATCAGCTATACAAATCTGTGTTGGTCCCAGCGTGCGGACGCTGGTTTGCTCCTAAGCCTTGCGGCTATACAAGCCCGCTTGTTATACCAGTGTGCGGTCACTGGTTTGCTCCAAAGCCTATCAGCTATACAAATCTGTGTTGGTCCCAGCGTGCGGACGCTGGTTTGCTCCTAAGCCTTGCGGCTATACAAACTCACTTGTTACACCAGTGTGCGGTCACTGGTTTGCTCCAAAGCCTATCAGCTCTACAAATCTGTGCTGGACCCAGCGTGCGGACGCTGGTTTGCTCCTAAGCCTTGCGGCTATACAAACTCACTTGTTACACCAGTGTGTGGTCACTGGTTTGCTCCAAAGCCTATCGGCTATACTATTCTGTGTTGGTCCCAGCGTGCGGACGCTGGTTTGCTCCTAAGCCTTGCGGCTATACTACTCGCTTGTTACTCCAGTGTGCGGTCACTGGTTTGCTCGCTAAGCCTAACGGCTATACTATTCAGTGTTGTTCCCAGCTTGCGGACGCTGGTTTGCTCCAAAGCCTTGCTGATTAACGATTCTGCTAATTTGCCAGTTTCATCTGACTGCTGCTATTATCTCTGGGCTGCCCTGCCCGGTATTGGTAAGGCCGGTAGAACCTTTTGCCACATTCCATCTGAGGTTGCCTTACCCGGTATTGGCAGGGCCGGTAGAGCCTACATTGTGTATCTATTGAGGCTGCCTTGCCCGGTAATTTGGTAAGGCCGGTAAAACCGTTATGCTATTCCATCTGCAGGTTGCCTTACCCGGTATTGGCAAGGCCGGTAGAGCCTAAAGACTGTCCTGTCCGGTATATTGACAGGACCGGTAGAGTCTGCCTTCTGTCTGTGCTATTTTCTGTATATATATATATGTATGTTATTGCCATCCTAAGTTATCAATTTATTATTTCAATAAAATTGATTTTTTACCTAAAACTTGTGTCTGAGAGTCATAATAAACCGTGACATCGACTCGAACATGGACAAACTACATGTCACATTCTATGTTAGTACATGGATAAAGATTAAGGTTTCATTTTCTGGTACCAGCCTCCTACCCTACTGTCCCTCTTTAGTACCCAAATTCCTCTCTCTCGTTTTCCTATCCTGATTTCCTCTCATATCAGATAAGTCTATGTGTATATACATTGTAGTGTTTCATACTACATCAAGAATAAACATCAATGATTGTAATGTGATAGATGTAATGTGTTAAAAAGAAAAATTGAGACATTCTGTTGTGAACAAACTGCAACACAGGAGAGAAATAAAAAAAAAATGCTTGACATCTATACTGAAGAGGGGTCCACAGCATTGTCTTAGTATAGCAATATCACAGTTTTCAGTGAGTGTGCAATACAGGGCTCTATGGTAATTGCTGGGCATTTCCCAACATCATAATCAGGGGATGATGGGAGTTGTATTCTAACTACTGTTAGGAAACACATAAGTGATGCACATTCATCTCCCACCTAGAAATTATTTACACATGAGGCAACTCCCCTAAGTAATACCTAGCCCCTTTCCAAGTGAAAGGACTTCCAGAAAGGCTTCAGATCTCTTAGTGACTCACCTGTTATTGCCAGTCAGCGGGACCCGGAGAGTAGGAGGGGGTGATGCTATGGCTGCAGATTAAGTCTCGCACGGTGCTCTTAGTTGGTCACTCGTCACAATATTGAAGCTCAGCCCAGCCAGCACCTTCTGGGTGGAGACACCTCACAGCAATTCTGTTCAGGACACATCATGCACTGTCGTGCACTCATACTAGGGATCCCAAATTTTAGACTCATTTCGTACAGGGGGCACCCTCCTGTATTTGTAAAACCTCTCTAGCAAATCTGGGACGGTAGACCTATTTACTCAAGTCTTGACTTTAGGTGGGCGATAAACAATACAAAATAGGCATAATGTTTCACTATCACATAATTCACGTCACTGAAGCAGCCAGCAGGCATCGCCACTGAGTGAGCATAGGGCTGCCCTGCTGCTGACAGTCACACTGATGGGACACCCTGCAACACAGAACTGGCGGAAGTGCACAAAATAAACATGCTATGGGACGGCAAATTGCCACCCCTGTCAAAGTGCGGCCTGGGTCCATGGACCCACTGGGACCCATGTAAGGGCCGGCCCTGTATTCGAACAAATACCTAATATTTTTTTATATTTTGCACAGGAACAAATATTACTCGCTCTTGCAGTGGCAATAACTGGAACTAATGCTGGCTGCCTACCTATGCCTAGCCTAATGCTACCTGCCTGCCTACACAACAACTGGACACTCTCTAATCTCTTCTCTCTCTGAGCTCCAACAACGCAATGAGGAAATGCAGGCTGTCTGTGTGACTGTGTCATTAGTCCAACCCCCATCATGAAACGAAGAAGGCTATTCGAATACAGACAAAAGAGGGAAGTAGTGCATGAAACGGAGAATGGAATTGGACTAGAGACATGGAGGGAAAATTATGGAGGGAAAGTAATTGAGCGTGCACAGGAAGTACAAAAAAGTCCTGGTCAAAAGTAGTCAAAACTTTTGGAAATGTGTTGATTACCGAAACTTCCGAAAGTTTCGACGAATTTCGGTCCTGGGCTGTTCGGAGTCGGATCATTCGGATTGGCCGAATGTCTCCGAATGACCCCATTTTTGACGAAATCCGAATGTCTCCGAATGAATTCGCACAAGTCTAATAATTACAGTGTCATGGTTTGAATTTAAGACAACTTATTAAATACTTTTACTTACAAAATGGACATATTCATTTTACAAATTGTTAATTATTCCCTTGGTTGAATGAAAGCACTCCAATGAATTTGACTCCTGAGGTGTTAGAAGTTCAATGGAGGAAAAAAATAATACATACTGACATAAGGTAACAAAAAGCACTCAATGAAAAATATCTTTATTTAAAAAATACAAAACCTAGTATTTCACCATTTACATTAGTGCATGTAACATTAGAAAGGTCTGTAAAAGATCAATAAACAAATGAATGTTTGCTATAAAGTGCTGATATAAAATATAAATATCATTTTAAAAACCCTTAATGGATTTACTGTTGGATCTTCATATTTGGTCACTATAGAAGATGGTGAGTGTCCCCCAGTGGGAATGGATACAGCATTGTAACATATTCACTAGCTGAACAACCTACCAACTTGAGTTCTGGAGCAGTCCCCACAAGGTTCATCATGTTCAGATCTCAAGCAAGCAACCAACAGGAAACATTTTTGCTAATTCTCTAATTCAGATTAGCAGGATTCTCTTTTAAACCTGCTCACTTTATATTTCTTAAACTGAATGATGTAACATAATGTAATCTGTGTAATTCTAAGGCAGGATGCTAGCATCACAAGCCCCATAGGTGTTACATACACCCTGCAAGCCACCAGTTGGAAAGCTCCGTTCTAGTTAATCCCCGATTAGTCTAACTCTGACTACCAGTCAACATCCTTTCTTGGAAAGTTTTGACTAATCAGAGCTAGTAGTTACTCCAGAACCGAACTTAACAAAACATGAAAACATTTTCTTTCAGCAAGTAGTTGTAAAAACAATAATTTGTGTTCCCTTCTTACACATGACATCAAACTCCCTTTCTCAGAAACCAGTCAGAACACTTAAGAGTCAGTAACCATTCTGCCCACTCATTGGGCAAGTGCTTCCTTCGTTAGTTCCATGTTGTTCAAATCACTGTACATGCTCGAATACATTTAGAAATATATAAGACTAGTTGAAGAGCCCGTTACACAGGCCACAGTGCCGGCCGGTCACAGTGCAGTCATGCCCAGTGGAGATTGCCCGAGCTGCGGCTGATACGGAGCGAGACGCGAGCGCCCTGCTCCGTATCAGCCGCTGTGCGGGCAGTCTCTACTGCGCATGACTGCACCGCACGCAGCCGTCTCTACTGCGCATGACAGCTTGTGATAAACTTTAGCGAAATATTATATAGGATAAGAATTTTAATGGAATGCTCAAACTTCTTTCATTCTTCCAAGCTGCCTTATGCCATGGGCTCTGACATCTTGTGGGATAAGACTGAATCATAAAGTGGATATCTGAAGTGTTTCCATATTACTAACAGCAGGCGTACGGCAAGTGCAGTACAAGCAACAGCCAACAAAACAGCTGGAAAAAAAAAAAAGATCAAATTGGTTAAAACTGAAACAGTACATTTCAACACCTATCGATGTTACATGTTCGACTTGTAAATAAAAATCAAATAAAATTTGGCACACAATGCAACAGTGATATTACTTCAAACTCAGTTTAATCCCTTGAGTGCCAGAAGGGTGACCACCGCATTGCCAAGCAGTGTGTTGGACACCCCTCAGCTACTCTAAGGGTTAATCCCTTGGATTTTAGTGAGGTCTCAAACACTTTGCTTCCCAAGCTTTGGAGCCCTCCCTCTTTAGAATCCAAAGGGGTAAAATAAAAAATATTTTTATTTACGAGCTTTTTGTCTGGAGGAAAAAATGACAGTAAAATCTTGGGGTTAACAACTTCTGATGATAATGACTAAAGAGCTCTTACCGATAAAAATGCCGTTTTGGCCTGGGGAAACTTCATCAAAATTCTTGTCCAAAGCTCCGGATAAACCAAGAATAACCACGATATATACAGTTATTGTATAACGGACATATTTATCAAACAAGAAGTTTTCCAAACAAAACCTGTAGAAGAAAAACAAAAAAACCCACACATTTAAAAATATAAACATTTTTAGAAGATTTTGTGGCTTCAGAATAATCAGTCACCATTTCTATGTGGATAGTGTAAAATAAATTTGATAATCAGGTTATGCTAATTAATATAAACAATTACATTAGATTATTATTCTTTTTAGTTTTATAAAAGAATAAAGCAAATAATTTGTTGTTATAGTTATAAAATACATTGCCTTGCTACAGGGCATACTGTACTTTGGCTCCTAGAGTTGAAGGCAACATGTTGAAGCTTGGGTATGACTTTTCTTTTTTAACTTTTGTGATAGTCTTCCTCTTGTGTATCCCTGGTATAAAGTTCTAGATGGCATCTCCCATACTTTGATCCTGAGACTCAGGTTTTTGACCCAGTTTCAGGCTGAAGAGAAAAATTTTCAGTAGAGATGCACCGATACCACTTTTTTAAGACCGAGTACCGACACTTTTTTCAAGTACTCACCGATACCAATTACCGATACTGTTTTTTGCGGTCATTTGCCAGTTTTCCAAGTACTTAAGGCGCGCATATTATATATATATATATGCTTTAGGTACTTGGAAAACTGGCAAATGACCGCAAAAAAAGTATTGGTGAGTACTTGAAATATACACACACACCACCTCTTGACTGTCCCCTTTTGCCTCTTTCTCCCTCTCTTGATTCCCACCTTTTACTTCATTCTCCCCCTCTTGAGCTCCCTCCTTTTGCCTTGGCTTTTTCTCTCCCTTTTGATCCCCTCCTTGACTCTTGATCCCACTCTTTTGCCTCTCTCGCTCTCTCCTGATCCCCTTCCTTTTTGCCTCTTCTTGTTCCCCCTCCTTTTGTCTCCTGATCTTTCCTCCTTTTGCCTTTTTTTTTTTCTTTTTCCCTTTTGCCTCTTTCTCCCTCTTGGCCCCCCTCTCTGCCTCTTTCACCACCCGCTCAATATCCCATCTTGCCTCCCCTTACCCTCCTCTGCCGGGTGCTCGCTGTTCTCTCGCGAGCCCCGGCAGAAGTCAGCGTTGGAGCGTTGCCACGGTAACCCGCGGCAACGCTCAGAAGCTGCAGGAGGGAGAGAGGCAACCGGGGAGCATTGTGAGCAGCTCCGCGGGCTCTCTCACTGCAGCACCGGCCCTGACACAGGGTATTGGTGCTGGCATCGGCAAATGCTGGTATCGGCACCGATACCAGTATCGGTGCAACCCTAATTTTCAGGGTAAGACAGTTCAGTGTTTCCTACTTCATGATCTGCAACAGAAATGTAGAGGAAGACACCCTGCTTGTTTTGTGTGTGATCAAACAGTGATATCTCCAAGTTGTAGCCTATTAAGGAAGCTTTGAGGACAGACTGGAGCCGCTCTGGGTTACAGCAAATAGGGACATATCGTCTAGAACAGTGTTTCTCAACTCCTGCCCTCAGGACCCACTAACAGGCCAGGATTTGATGATTTCCTTGTTAGAGCACAGGTGAGTTAATCAATGTGAATGAACCTCTGATCACCACACCTGTGCTCTAGCAGAGAAATTCCTAAGTCCTGGCCTGTTAATGGGTCCTGAGGACAGGAGTTGAGAAACACTGGTCTAGAAATCTAAGTTCTTGGGAGCTTTACGAGTTAACATTTCAAAGCTATATCAAGGTGAGCTCATTTTGAAAGTTTTCTGGTATGGTGACTCCTGCTATATCCATTTTTCATAATGCTTGTTTTATTAATTGCAGTTACAGTTATGGATGATATGTTGAGAATTCAAATGGGATTTTTTTTCCACAACATTTACCACATATAGTAAGTTAGGTTAAACGTATGTAGAATTTTACTGAAAATAGCACATCTGCAATACAGTTTTCCCTTATTTTGAGTGCCTATCCCACTCTCTTTCATATATACGATATATATATATATATATATATATATATATATAAATTATTTTTTTTTTTTACATTTCTTTTTCCTCCATTAAAAAAGGTTGCTGCTGATTTAAAGAGAAACTTTCACCTTAATTCAGGTTTGCATATTTGAAAACTGCATTAAAAACTGCTTATGTGTCATGTCACCCAGAAGTCCAGCAAATGTACGATTAAGGAGACATTCACACTTGTTACCATATGCTAATTGTGGTGCCAGTGACATGTCATATGCTAATAAAACCTTTTCAGTAATGTATCATATGCTAATGAAGATCTGAGTGACATGTCATATGCTAATGAAGCTCTACGATGTACCAGCAAATGTTCACTTTCCCCAGAAATAAAAACTACACATATGCTGGACTTTTGTCTAACATGATACATAAGCAGTTTTTACTGCAGTTTTCACATATGAAAACTTGAATAAAGGTGATAGTTCCACTTTAAATCAGCAGCAAACTTTTTAAATGAAATGTGTATATATTTTTTTTTTTATTTTCTATTTTTTATCTATGATTTGGTTTATGTTTCATTCGATTTATTCTTTGACCCGTTGGTTGCTGGGCGACAGGGGGCACACAGAGTATGTGAAGTGCCCGGTGCCACTTTTGACACCCATGGGTTAAATGGAGCAATGAATTAACATGTTTGTAGCGTTAGTCCCGCTGGTGGCATTTCTTTCCTTTTTCTCTCTGATTCCTCTACTCTTGCTTTTTATTGCTACTTTGTAGCTTTTTTTTTATTCACCACCGGGTGGCACTGGTGTTTACTTTGTTTTTTTTTTGTTCTCTGTCGGTATCATTGGATCTCTATGGGGTTTTCCTCCTGGGTTCTGTCTGTCATCTATGACGTCACGTTCCCAGGCACTGGGTTCACGCTGGTGAGTTATCTATTTAAACTTTGTGTATTTGTTGTTCATGTTGGCTTGACAAAGGTCCTTGAGAGGGACCGAAACGTTGCTATATATTAAAATTATTTAGATCATTTGAAGTCCGTGAGTGCATAGCTTCTTCTGTCTACAATTTGCATCTCTATAGCACCCGGCAAATGCATAATTTGATTTAAAGCGAGAGTGCCAATCTTTAATTATATATATATATATATATATACACACATACATACAGTATCTCACATAAGTGAGTACACCCCTCACATTTTTGTAAATATTTTTATTTTATTTTTCATGTGACAAAACTGAAGAAATGACACTCTGCTACAATGTAAAGTAGTTAGTGTACAGCCTGTATAACAGTGTAAATTTACTGTCCCCCTCAAAATAACTCAACACACAGCCATTAATGTCTAAACCTTGGCAACAAAAGTGAGTACACCCCTAAGTGGAAATGTCCAAATTGGGCCCAGTTAGCCATTTTCCCTCCCGGTGTCATGTGACTCGTTAGTGTTACAAGGTCTCAGGTGTGAATGGGGAGCAGGTGTGTTAAATTTGGTGTTATCGCTCTCACACTCTCTCATATCGGTCACTGGAAGTTCAACATGGCACCTCATGGCAAAGAACTCTCTGAGGATCTGAAAAAAAGAATTGTTGCTCTACATAAAGATGGCCTAGGCTATAAGAAGATTGCCAAGACCCTGAAACTGAGCTGCAGTACGGTGGGCAAGCCCATACAGCTGTTTTACAGGACAGGTTCCACTCAGAACAGGCCTCGCCATGGTCGACCAAAGAAATTGAGTGCACGTGCTCAGCGTCATATCCAGAGGTTGTCTTTGGGAAACAGATGTATGAGTGCTGCCAGCATTGCTGCAGAGGTTGAAGGGGTGGGGGGTCAGCCTGTCAGTGCTCAGACCATACGTCGCACATTGAATCAAATTGGTCTGCATGGCTGTCATCCCAGAAGGAAGCCTCTTCTAAAGATGATGCACAAGAAAGCCTGCAAACAGTTTGCTGAAGACAAGCAGACTAAGGACATGGATTACTGGAACCATGTCCTGTGGTCTGATGAGACCTAGATAAACTTATTTGGTTCAGATGGTGTCAAACATGTGTGTCGGCAACCAGGTGAGGAGTACAAAGACAAGTGTGTCTTGCCTACAGTCAAGCATGGTGGTAGGAGTGTCATGGTCTGGGCCTGCATGACTGCTGCCGGCACTGGGGAGCTACAGTTCATTTAGGGAACCATGAATGCCAACATGTACTGTGACATACTGAAGCAGAGCAGGATCCCCTCTCTTCGGAGGAGTATTCCAACATGATAATGACCCCAAACACATCTCCAAGACGACTACTGCCTTGCTAAAGAAGGGTAAGGGTGATGGACTGGCCAAGCATGTCTCCAGACCTAAACCCTATTGAGCATCTGTGGGGCATCCTCAAACGGAAGGTGGGGGAGTGCAAGTTCTCTAACATCCACCAGCTCCGTGATGTCATCATGGAGGAGTGGATGAGGACTCCAGTGACAACCTGTGAAGCTCTGGTGAACTCCATGCCCAAGAGGGTTAAGGCAGGGCTGGAAAATAATGGTGGCCACACAAAATATTGACACTTTGGGCCCAATTTGGACATTTCCACTTATGGTTGTACTCAGTTTTGTTGCCAAGGTTTAGACATTAATGGCTGTGTGTTGAGTTATTTTGAGGGGGACAGTAAATTTACACTGTTATACAGGCTGTACACTAACTACTTTACATTGTAGCAGAGTGTCATTTCTTCAGTGTTGTCACATGAAAGATAAAATAAAAATATTTACAAAAATGTGAGGGGTGCACTCACTTATGTGAGATACTGTATATATATATAGATACTGTATCTATGAAAGAGACAGAGGGGATAGGCACGCTCTAGAACAAAATAAAGGTGAACTGTTTTGCATAATTGCTGTTTAATACATAAAACATATGTAAAGAATTGAACGGTTATACTTTTTGAATTAAAAGTCTCCCAGGAGTGGGAATATCCTTGTTTACTCAGCAAATAAAATTATTCAAATATATATATCTATACATACACACACACAACGAAAATCTTAGAATTACTTTAACTCTTAGAGTACTAGAAAGCTATCCAATGCATACTAAAGTAACGTTTTGGATACCTCTCTGGCACTCAGAGGATTAAGCCTACAAGATGTGGCCATTTTTGTTTCCAATTTTGTTTTCCCAAGGGACATCATAGCCCTATTATGAATTTTAAATACAAAGGTGCTATATTCACCAAGAAAAAGCAGAGTCTTTCTGGGGCAAACCATATGCATCACTGAAGACAAATAAACATTCCCATTGATTTAAATAGGGCTTGGAATCCCTTGTTTGCTATACAGGTCTCCAGTGCATTGTGGTCCATTCTAGCATTCAAGGGGTTGAAAGTCCTAGTTAAGTCAATGAGAGAGTTTGACACCTATGGTGCAGTTAGTTTGCCCCATAATTGCTTCAATTTTTCTTAATGAACATGGTCAAGGTAGTACTATTTACACATTTACAAATGAATAACTGAATCATGGACCACAATCTGCCATATAACTATGTGCACAGCCCTGACAGCCTTACCATAGAACTACTTCGAATGCCAGGATGGCCAGTGCCACAGTAGCCGATGTGCGGTCGGAGATACCTCCATTGTACGTCAGACAGACAGCAAAATTTAACAGACAGGCAATTGTTGTCCACGTTGTGTAAAAAGCAATTCCATTCTGGGCCTGTAACATAAAGCATTGAACAGGGATCTAATTAAGTAAATACAGATAAAACAATGAGGATAGCATCATTTAGGAATTTGATCTTCACAATACACTGGAAACGGTGGGATTTAATATAAGGATCTTCCCATACACTTCACATATTGTTGGTCTTTCAAACCTCTAAACCTCAAGGTTCTGTTCTAGGACAGCTTCTGTTCTCACTTTACACAACAACACTTGGTGATCTTATTAACTCATTCAGACTCAAATATAACCTCTATGTAGATGATACCCAGCTTTATTTATCTGAACCTCTACTGACTTTTGATAGACAATTTAAAGTCACAGATTGCCTCTTAACTATCTCAGACTGGATGGCTCATAGGCACCTTAAGCTCAATATGTCTAAAACAGCGCTAATCCTCATCCAACCTAGGCCTGGCCCAGTAGTGCCCTTCCAGTGACTGTAAATGGCACTTCCAGAAATCCAGCATCAGAAGCACTGTGCCTAGGGGTGATAACTGACACTGCGCTCTCATTTTCTTCTCATATTAACACCATCGCTAAATCTTGCTGCTTTCTCTTGCATAACATAGCTAAAATCAGTCCCTTTCTCTGTTCCTCCACAATAAGATTTTTACACAAGCACTCATACTTTTCTGCATGGACTACTGTAACCTTCTTTTCTCTGGCCTTCCTGCCTCCTAACTCCATACACTTCAATGCACACAGAATGCTGCTGCACAAAGTACCCCGTTGTCGCCTAGGTTTGTCCCTGCCCCGTTCCTACACAAGGACCAACACTGCACAAACTCTCAGGGACATAACTAGAATATGCTGGGATGCAAGGCTTAATATACAAGTAGGCCTTTACCTCCCATCTTTCACAGTGTAAGTTGTCACAGTCATGACAACCAAGGCACAGGAGAAACTTACAATTGACAAACACTTCGTCCAGAATTCTTTAAGTGAATGTATGAATGTGTAAAGAAATACTCTAATTTCTTTACGCATTCACAAATTTACTAATGGCCGGATTTTGTGTGGTACTAGCTCATACATCAATGAACAAGTACCAGTGAGAGCTGCCATTCCCATCAGCTGGCTGTTTCCATACAAATATATGGGACAGACACATGCATACCCAACCCCCATATGAGTTTGCCTGTGTATTGCTGGAATGGTAGCATTTACACCATAATTTTACCTTGTTTCCCTGACTCGCATAAGCAAGGCATGGAAGCACAATTGATCAATGATGAATACCTGAAGTTATCTGTTATTGATTGCGGTGAAGAGCAGTGTATTAGAAATATTGCTCTTCCTGCACTTTGATAAATGATGTCCTTTAAGTCAGGCACTGGATAGCTACATTGGACTTGATCGTGTAAGATTCTAGGTCTTGTCTGAGCTGCACCACTTTCTATCATTCAAAGGGTTACAAATCCAGTTAAACCAATGTAGAATATTTATTTTGCTTCAAATGATGTGGCTGGATTACCTCAGAAATGGTCCACTTTTGCCTTTATACATTTTTATATCTACATCACTGTGTATAGTAGGTACAGATAAAACACTTGTCTACACATTTATTGTTCACAGCTATAATATTATGCTATAGTATATGAAAGAGGAGTCATATTTTATTACAGTATCTATACATTTATTGTCTACTAAGGGTTTTTGACACAACTTACCAACATCCGGATGAGCCACAAGTCCACTTTACGATTCCTTTGTAACCATTCTCCGTGCTGGAATAGTGATCGGTACGAAATAAAGAGGACTATGTAGTTTGTGAAGGCAATGGCACCCAGAAACACCAGAGCAGGAATCAGATATCTAGAAAAATATATACAGTATTGCATTAACACATGTTTCAGAGATAATCACATAGCAAAACAACACTAAGAATTAATTCACAATCAGATTGATAAATGGTACGAACTTTCTCCCCAAAACAGAACGGGCACCAGAGATACTGCTAATGCCCCTTTGACACTAGTGATACCATATCAGGCATACTGCATGACGAGGGTGCTGTTAACATGGGTAACGATCACTATCACCCCTGAATAAACCATAATACAGAATCCGGCATCTATATTATAATTACACAAGAATGCATTAAAGATGTAGCAAGAAGGTCTGCATGGCAGCCCATGGGCCACAGGCAGACCTTCCATTTGGAAAATGCTCATTTTGACCTCCCGTGAATGGCCAACCCACATGGGCTCCAACTATAATATAGGATTATAATAATAATATTGGCTGATGCTCATGTGGGACAGTCTTCAGGCATGACATCTCCCCCTCACCAATGTGATCGGCAGTGGATCACAGGTGATAGGTGAGTTTACAACACTGCTATAGTTCTGATGACTGTGTGAAAGAGCCCTTACACATAAAAAAAAATAAACAGAATTTTCCTGAAGTACTGATCATTTTTCTTTTAGTCTTGTCCTGTAGCTACTGCACCACATAATGAAATGCTATTACAGACTAGGAAGATAAGTCCAGAAGATATTTGTCCATGAGTAAGGGCCATGTACACAAAGAAAAGTGGTGCAATTCTAGTGCAAGCCATCAGCACCATATGGAACAAATTACAGTTTCTGTTGATTTAATTAGGGCTGTGAACCCACTGAGATGATTTTGTAAGGATCTGGATACCTCTCTAGTGTTCTGGTTGTAGTCTGGTCCAACAGCTCTTGCTTGCAATCGTCTTGAAGAAAAATTTGAGTTCTAATATTAACAGAATCTTTCTCGATCCCAGCAAGTTCGTTTATAAGACAGGATGGTGCCCACTCAAGGTCTACCATGACCAGTAGTCCTGTCACATTAGCTTGACCTGCTTTATTACCCTGCAGTGGAAAAATGGAGATGATTGACCAGAGCAAGCTGGTGGGACCCAAAGACAAGCTGAGGGGGTAGGATCAGGTTCTTAAACTGGATTAGTGAAACCCTGAGGTCTTCTGAGAAAGTGGAAGACATTCCCCAAAGCAAATTTAAGTAATGGAGGACAGGAGAACAAGGCTGGTTTGGCAGTCAGTGAAAATGTAGTGTTAAGACAACCAGTTTCTGTTGGTTTAAATTGGGCTGTGAACTCATTGTGACACTTTTGAAAGGATTTACATACCTCTCATTTGTTCAAAGGATTAAAATCCCTATCCCTCTTGATGTGGTGTTCTGGTTATAGTCTGGTCCAGCAGCTCTTGCTTGCAATCATCTTAAAGAAAATGTTGATTTCTACAGAATCTTTCTGGATCCCAGCAAGTTATTTTATAAGACAGTATGGTGCACACTCAAGGTCTACGATGACCAGTAGTCCTGTCACATTAGCTTGGCCTGCTTCATTACCCAGTAGAAAACTGGAGATGACTGACCAGAGCAAGCTGTGGGACCCAAAGTCAAGCTGAGGGTGTAGGATCATTTAAATCAGGGGTTCTAAAACTGAAAAAGTGGAAGACATTCCCCAATGCAAATGTAAGTCGTGGAGGACAGGTAAACATGGCTGGTTTGGCAGTCAGTGAACATGTAGTGTTATGACAACCAGTGGACATATGGAAGATTATATCATTTCATACAGTATAATTTTGGTTTATGTTAGAGGTCTCTTCTAGAATCAAGTATTTTTCTAGAAGAAATATATTATCAGATATAATTATTTCATATATCTTACCCAATACATTTTAGTCTTAAAGGGATAGTAATACATACTTTTTAAAGGGATAGTAATACCTAAAATGTAAAAAAAAATATGTTGTAGGGTTTATCCCCCTGAGTAAAACAAGAGTATTCCCGCTGCTGAAAGATGTTTCATTCAAAAGTTATTAATTTTCAAAGTTGAATTTTTTAGGTGCAATATCACAGTGGCCTGAAATTTTACAGTGGCGCTGTTGCTACACGATCCTATGGACAGCTCTGGTCTCAGGACCATAAATCTCCATAGGATGGTGTAGCAACAGCGCCACTGTAAAATTTAAGGCCACTGTGATATTGCACCTAAAAAATTCAACTTTGAAAATTAATAACTTTTGAATGAAACATCTTTCAGCAGTGGGAGTACTCTTGTTTTACTCAGGGGGATAAACCCTACAACATATTTTTTTTTACATTTTAGGTATTACTATCCCTTTAAAAATCTTCATTTTGTAGATGTTAAAAATGTAAACTAAATGTCCAAAGTCCCATCTCTCAAACCTTTTTGGTTTGAGAGATATTCACTGTCAAAGTCCCCCTCCCTCCCCTTTCCCTGACGGCAGCGCTCTAGCTTACTGCAGGGGAATCCGGTCCTGGGACCAGCCGGTGGCTCTGCAGCAGAGCCAAGATAGCGTTACTGAAACAGAAATCCTTCACTGGAACGGTCTTCTAAGTGTGCTTGGTAAAATGTTTTTCAAGGACAGTGTATTCAGACTTCAAGACTGAACAGGTTCAAATGTTTCTTTTATTAAAGACTTGAGGACTAATTTGAGGTCCCATGGAGGATTTGAAGGAGGAATTTAAAGTCTCAGGTTTTTAATGGACTTAACAGATCTCTGAACCATATGATGTTCTGCAAATGGCTACCCCAGAAAACAGTAAAGAGCTGAGATCTGAAATTTAATTACCTTAGAAAATCCATCTTAAGACATGAAATGGAAGGTCCTTTCTGTACACCAGTGGCAGAACTTTCTCCAAGTTCAGGTATATGATCTGGAAGTACTTGCTTTCTTGGATGTTAGTAGTCTTTGACAGCAGGGGCTCGATCCCTCAAGATCTCACACTCTATGACATTTAATTTGAAGGCTTGATGATGAAACACTGGCCCTTGGTTCAGAAGGGCCTTCTCCTGGAAAAGAGAAAACATATCCTTCACTGATAAAGATGACAAGGTGGTGAACCATACTCTTCTTGGTCAGTAAGGGACCGTTGCCTTGTCACATATTATTTTCCTCAATATTGCTGGAATTGAGTTCAGAGGATGAAATAGGTATTCCTACTAGAAGGACCATGGCTGGAGAAGAGTGTCCACTGCCTTTGGGTTGTCGTGTGGAAATTGAGAGAAGAACCTGGGAATTCTCCACTTGCCATTAGATCAATTTATGGTTGGCCCCACATGCTTGTTAGAGTGGTGAAAACTTGTTTGAAAGACCACTCTTCTTTCTGAATAGCCTTCTGACTCAGTCTGTCTGCCAAAAGTGTTTTCTCTCCTTCTGATAAGAACTGCTGTGATAACCTCTAGATTTTACTCTGCTCATAGCAAGAGGACATTGGAGTAGTGAGTCTTGGGTGTTATTATTTCATATGACTTGAAGGTAGGCAAGCAATGCAGTAAAGTAATAGGAGCACTGTGTACACTTCTGGAAAAGACATCTCCAGAAGGACAGTAAAAGAATAATAACCCTTTATTTTAACTTTACATCTTCTGCAAGTGCATAATATGTACAGTCAAATTTCCTCTAATAGAGGTCATGATTTAAAACTAGAGTGTGGGAAACGCAAAAGTAAATTCCGTAAGTACTACTTTATGGAAAGGAAGAGACTCAAACAGCCTTACATCAGAGGGGGGTAGAGACATACTCCCATGGAATTCAAAAATGCCTGGGATAGGCATATGTCAATTCTGAGTAGTATGTAAGATTTTATTTAAAATTGTATAGGAAAATGAGCAGACTGGATGGGTCAGTGGTAGAACAGAGTTGTTTCTTGTTTCTCCTTACCTGGACAAGTATGTGATTACTGTCCTTGAAACACAGCTCCCATCTGTATTTGCTGGCGTTATTGGCCAGGAGTGTCCAGTGTCTCACTGACCAAAGAAGAACTTTGGAGATATTGTTTCAGTAAAATAGATCTTGACTTTATGAAGAATGATGATCTGATGATTCAGAGAACAAGGGTTCCTTTTCCAGTTCTTCAGGCTAACATGTTGCAGGGTCCTCATGTACAGATGTTTCAATTAAACCGCCACTATAGATGCTGTCATCAGGGCCAGAATGGGCATGAGCCATGAAATCAACAAGTACAAGGCTGACTTCAGGAGGAAAACTTGATGAAGAAGTTTATCTGTTGTCTTGGATGGTAAGAAAATCTTTCCTAATTTGGAGACTGGAATCAACCCAGGAACTACTTGCACTTTTGTGGAACTAAGCCAGATTTGTCCAGTTGATCAGCCACCCCAAAGACTGAAGGAGAGAGACTGCTTGCTGATCTTAGTCTACTGCAAGCCACAAGTCAACTAAACAAGGTACTATGGGCAAACCCTGATCCTGGAAATGTATCGCTATGACCATGAACTTTGTAAAAAATGAGGAGCTGTTGACAAACCAAAAGGAATGGGTGCAAATGGAAACTGCTGGTGCTGAATTTGTCTTTGATAGCTGGTAGAAAGTTCTGCTGACAGCGATTATGAATCAGCACATGGAGATACACCTACTGGAGGTCTGTTGTTGTCTTCATATTGTGCTGTAGTTGGATATTTACTGTAAACCTGATTTTTTTCCATCTTGAACCTCTCCTGGCACACAAAATGGTTGAGAAATGTGAGGCTAACTGTAAGATAGCCTGAAAGCTTTGGGACAAGAAAAGCATGTCCCATTCTAGTAAAGCCAAGAAGAACAGGAATCAATACTTTGGGCTCCACAAATCTCTTGAGATGACACTGAGTCACTGTGGTGGTCACAAATTTGGGAGGAGAACGAGATGGAAAAGTAATTCTGTTACTGTCTTGGATAACTTTTAATACCCAAGAATAAGTGGTAATGTTTATCAGTTGAGGAAGGAAAAGAAGCTGTTTTCCTGCAACCAGAATCTGGAGCCTGGAGTCAGAACTGAGCCTTGGATTGGCCATCCTGATTGATAGACTTAGATGACTTTCCTCCTTTTGCTGTAAAATGCTTGTTGGCTTGTCTCTTGCCCTTATATCACTTATTGACATTCTTATAGGTAGAAAAAATATATTTCTGAAAATAGAAATTCTTGTCTCACAGACATATTTCTTCTCTTCCAAAAAAGAGTCCGACTCTTTCTGAAACACAAAGTTTGAAGGACTAATCAGCTGCCCAATGTCTGAACCAAAGGGCCCTACAACCTGCAAGGAACAGAGCCTTGGTCCAAACAGCCATGTGCACCCTTCCATTGAGACATCACAGATGTAATCAGCCAAAAGTCTAAACAGGGAGATGGACTTTATGAGAGACTTTGTTGATAATGTTCTCTTCTAGCTGAGCAAGCCAAAGAGGCATAGCTCTGGAAACTCAGGAAATGGCTACACTCCTGTAAGACCTTCTCAAGACCCTCTCGGTTTTTTTTTGTCCATGAAGTCCTTGATTCCTGACACGTCCTCAACCACAATGGTGATCTTTTTTAGACAACCTTTAAACATGGACGTACACCTTGGGTACTCAGTTCCAGAATACTGTAACCTTCTGATCAAAAGGGAAAAAAAAACTTCAACTTTTTAGCAAATAACAGGCTTCAAATAAGACAACTTCATGCACCGGAAGCACTAGATGGGTTTTCTTGTAACATCAGCCACCAACATTAGGTTTATTGACCTTCTTAATATCAAGAGAAATGAGTATGTACTTGATAAGTCCTTCAATACAGTCTGCTGGGAGAGTATAGGAATCGTCCCTATAATCTTCCAACAAGCAGAAAACAGTTTAAATATATGAATAGGCTTGAGAAAACATACTAATCCTTCTGATCGTATAAAGTTTTCCATGAAATTGTATTGCAGAAATGTATTGCAGAATTTTGTAGCATTAAATAGATGAAGGTAGAATACTAGGAGTGTGAAGTGAAGTATGATTTGAGGAAAACGAGAGGGGATATCTGCTATCTAGGGTGAAAACAGGGTATCTGTGATGACGTGGAAGGGAATGTTCTACTGTTTCCATTGGCCAGAGGAGAAGCCTTTAAAGACTGTTTGTGGCCCCACAACCAATACTTCCTAATCCCATAACACAAGCAGAAGTGAAGTATGTTTTAAGGCACATGAGAGTGGATGTCTGCTATCGGTGTTGAAAATGGGACATCTTGTGGTGATAGTTAGAGAAATTATTTACTGTTCCTATTGCACCAAAGATTGGAGGCCACATTAGAAGCCTTTGACTACCACAGCCACCTGCTGGCCACTACTTCCTTATTCCATTACATAAGAAAAATTATATAAACTGTCACTTTGCTATAACAAAAGCTAAATTCTACAGCATAACTTACTCTCGGTCCCATAAGAAGAGCCATCCTATATTAAAGATATTATTCAGCATCCACACAAGGTAGAAGGAGACTGGAAACACATCTGGTTTTATGTACATCCATCCCAGCTCACTCCTATGGTGAAGGAAAGATAGGCAAACAAAAATAAAATGTTAATTCCAGTTATGCAGATTGCAACAACTTTGGCCAAATTCTTCACTAAAGAACTAGTTTCAACTTCATAAACAGGTACAGTAATGTTTCACTCTCACAGCTGCCAGAAGGTTATTTGTAGAATGCCACCACTTGGCACCACTTCAGGGGCAGATATAAGGGCTTGCTCTCTCACTTTCATTAGTTTAGCTGCATGCTGATTTATCACTAATGTGTGAGCTGCATAGTACTGAGAGTGCAAAAAAATGATAACTATGAAGGCACTCACAGGACTTAAAGGGACAGTAATGTCCCATAAATATTATTTATAGATTTGCAGAGGTTAAAAAAAGAATCCCATTGCCACAAACCCCATCTCTCAAACCGCTATGGTTTGAGAGATATTAGCAATCAAAGTTCCCCCTTCCCTCCCCTTCTCTTGATGTCAGATGTAAAGCTGACACAAGGAGATACGTGTCGGCCGACACGATGAGGCTCTTCAGCAGAGCCGAAATCCCATTATTAGAAAAGAACTACTTCAAAGGAATGGTCTACAAAGTGTGCTTGCAAACCAGGCACACTTTGTAGACCTTTCCAAAAGTAATTATTTTCTAATAACGGTATTTCGGCTCTGCTGCAGAGCCGTCGGCTGGTCCCCGGACTGGGATCTCCCGCGGTCAGCTAGACGCTGACATCAGGAGAAGGGGAGGGAGAACTTTAATTGTGAATATCTCTCAAACCATGGCGGTTTGAGAGATGGGGTTTGTGGCAATGAGATTCTTTTTTTACCCTCTACAAAAAAAAAATTATGGGACATTATTGTCCCTTTAAAAAAATATTTTTATACAATCATAGATGATGTCCTTCGAGTTCTTGCATAGTTATTTTTTATGATACTACTACAGATTACATATTTATACATAAGTATCTGCGAATGCCAAAATATGGTCCCTCATATAGAGATAAACTATATTTTAGGATAAGTGTTCATTAAAGGAAAGCCAACACCTCTTAATAATAAACTTGCCCTTGTGCCTTTGTTCAAATCTTGGATATTGTGCCCTTGGAGGCAGACATGACAGTTTTCAAACTGAAGCAGGCAGAGAGCATAAGCCTACCATAATAATAACCCTCACTTACCATATTATGGGGAGAAAATCCTAATGACCCCTATAATTTTTTGTCATTGAGCCTTTGGTTAAAGGGATAGTAACACTTATGTTGTAAAAAATGAAATATTGTAGTGTTTATCCTCCTGAGTAAAACAAAGGTACTCCCACTGCTGAGAGATCTTTTAGTCAAAAGTTACCGCAGCTCAAACCTGAATGTTTAATATCTCAGTGGCCTGAAATTGTACAAAGTTGCTGTTGTCACATCATCCTATCGAGGTTTGTCAACTGATCGGAGTTGTCCATAGGATGATGTAGCAACAGCGCCACTGTAAAATTACAGGCCATTGATATACTGCACCTAAAACAAATCAAGTGTGAGCTGCAATAATGTGTGAATAAACACCTCTCAGCAGTGTGAGTGCCTTTGTTTTACTCAGGAGGGGGGTGAACCCTACTATATATATTATTTACATCTTAAAGGGATAGTAATACTTCATTTTAACTTTATTTTATTTTTTAGGCATTAAAAAAACATGAAGAACGATATAAGTCTTATCTCTCAAACCTTTATGGTTTAAGAGATATTCACAAACAAAGTATCCCTTCCCTGTTCAACCAGATCAGAAGGGAGATGCCCAGGTAGACTGCAGAGAGGGACAATCTTCAATTAAGATAATGGAAAAAGCTGAAAAACTTGTCAAGGGGGGAAGGGCTTTCATTGTTTTCATACAAAGAAAATTGTTCCCTTCTGTTATCTGTCCTGTCATACAACCAGACTCACTTCTGACAAGAGATGGCTTACACTAGGTAAAAGGGGCGGGGAGGGGAACTTTGCTTGTGAATATCTCATAAACCATAAAGGTTTGAGAGATAAGACTTATATCATTCTTCATGTTTTTTTAATGCCTACAAAATAAAATAAAGTTAAAACGAAGTGTTACTATCCCTTTAAGTGTTATTATCCCTTTTAAATTAAGGCTCAATGGCAAAAATTATAGGGAGCATTAGGATTTTGGGGGTTATTATTTCATTGTGTTAGACTCTAAAAACTAAATTAAAGGATTACTATCACAATGGCTTGCTAAATATGGACCAACTAGTTGACGAGTCCGTTACACGGTCCACAGTGCCACTGCCAGCTAGTCGTGGGGCAGTCATGCGCAGTATCAGCTCGGCACGGGCAGTCTCTACTGAGCATGACTGCAGCACGCGCAGCAGTCTCTACTGCGCATGACTGCGGCGTTATACACGTTTTAGCGAATTATTATATAGGATAGTGCTGCACCAAATATTACCTTCTACATATTAAAGACAGGACATATCCAAACCAAAGGAACTGCCACACAAACACAACGGTCCAGATCAAGGAGAATGTCCATCCAGAAGGAGTAAAGTCAGTGTTGAATTTATTTGAGATATTTCCCACAGTTTGAATGAATACATCTAAGGTAAACCAAATAAATAAAAGTCAACACATGCAGTGTATTGCAGCATCAAAGTGGTTTTCTCTGGAGATACTGTACATGCTAAGAGCCTTATGGAGAAAACAAAAGGAAAATAATTCCAACTGTACCATAGGGACAAGTATGACTTTCCAAAATTCCAATTGATTTAAATGGGGCTTTAACCTTTTGAATGTTACAGATCTTCAATTACTGCAAAGCGACGTGTTGGAGACCTCTCTAGCATTCAGAGGACTAAAGGTCCCATTTAAACCAATACAGAATTTCATTTATTCCAGTTGTGCAGTTGGTTGACTACAGAATTTGTTTTCTGCGTAAGGCTCTAGATAGAACTTGGCACAAACATTTTCTATGGCATGAAGATAACGGCAATGTAGTAAGGTGGAAATAAACAGTTTCCATAATGATCAAAGTTCATAAAGAATATAAGATGAGAATCCACTGTCACACATCAAAATAAATAGAGAATGATCCCTTCAATTCATCCAGGACTCAAAAACACAATGAGGATGTGCAGTTCCCCTCTTTAAGGTTGATTATCATACTTGGTGCCCCAGATACTCAGATACAGATTTAATTACAGGTCTTTAGGAACAGAAGCTGATTCTCTAATATGGTTAGTTTCCACGGTATCCAAGCTCACTCCCCCTCCCCCAACCCATTCCACCCAATTCCCACCTATTTTTCCTCATAGAAAAATCTCCCATGAGTGCCAAGTGAGGCACTGACATACAGCCATGCAGATCTCCATGATCTGAAAGGCAAGCTGAGTAAGAATGGAGGTGTTTAAGCTATGGGAACTTGGGAGAGATTTCTAAAAAGTGTTCTTGTTCGTTTTTGTGAATGGATCCTTAAAATGTCCTTATTTCTTATTATGAGTGTTGGTATTTATAAAGTATTCTAGTTATATTTATAAATGTGGTGACAGTAAAGAATAAGAACATTCTGTCTCTACATTGTCACAAATAACGACATGTCTTTATAAATACACTGCGCCACTTTTTACAGACTTCCATTTTTGAAAAAACTATACTAAATATATAATATATAATATATATATATATATATATATATATATATATATATATATATAAATATATATATGAAAATTATGGCAAAAAAGTACCCTTTCTTAGTTACTTAAGCAGTATTATATTTCGGCTTATAAGGCTGGTAGGGATGATAAGAAGGGTTATGTTTAATATGATTTACATAAATGTTGCAGCCCTACCCCCATCCTCTAGTAGTGGATGTTGTTTTTCTTTAATGGGGTATATCTGGTTGTTTTTATGGGTATATTTTGTTTTGGAGGTATGGACATACATATGAGTTTATGAATCTCTTTCCCTTCAATCATCATTTCACCGCTGCCTGAAAAGACTGGAGGGAATGAACTTAAGGATCTCTTTTACTTCAATCACTACTTACTGACCAAATTTAGATCATTTTAAACATCATGCCTGATGTCTACAGGATCCCTCTGATTCTTCTGTATATGGGGGTTTCCTCACTCCCATCAGTACTCTACAAGAGTGTTTCTTAATGTTAGTGATGAGGGAACATTGCAGGGTTTTCAAGATATCTCTGCTTGCTATCAAGTGGGTAATCAGTAGCTCAGTCCTGTTGATTGTTCTATCTGTGCTTACTCAGGAATATCCTTAAAGTAATAGTAATACTTCGTTTTATCTTTATTTTATTTTGTAGGCATTAAAAAAACGTGAAGAACGATATAAGTGTTATCTCTCAAATCGTTATGGTTTGAGAGATATTCACAAAGTTTCCCCTCCCGCCCCTTTACCTAATGTAAGCCATCTCTTCTCAGATGTGGAATGCAGTCCATAGACCAGACAGATAACAGCAGGGAACAATCTTTTCCTATGAGAACAATGAAAGCCCTGCCCCCCTTGACAAGTTTTTCAGGTTTTTCGCTTATCTTAATTGAAGATTGTCCCTCTTTGCAGTCTACCTGGGCACCTCCCTTCTGCTCTGGCTGAGCAGTGTTACATCAGTAAAAGGTGTGGGAGGGGGATATTTTGTCATTGAATTACTCTTGAACTACAACTCTGACAGAATTGAAATAACACTCTCCAAAGTCCAAATACTATGATGATTAATTAGAGCTGCTTTTATTATGAAACATTACTATCCCTTTAAAACCTAACCTGTTGATGTACCAAGATACCAGAGTTGAGAATCAAGGCTCTAATAGATATGCATAACGGTTAGCTGTGTGTAGAGCTGCTGAATCGTATATGCCTGTGTTCCTTAACCCCTTCGCGTCTGGTGACCCACCCGGACCGTCACGCTGGTCCGGCACTTAAGGACCAGTGACGGTCCTGGTACGTCACGTACTATTACTCACCGCTCTCCTGCAGGGGACTGAATTTGAGCGATCTCTTTCAGTCCCTCCGTTTGGCGTGCCGCCCCACGTGATCAGTCACGTGGGGCGGCACGCCGAAATTCCCTGTCTGGTCCTTAAAGGACCACAAACTCTGGGACCACTGGTCCTTAAGGGGTTAAAGAGATTAACTTAGCACTTTTTATAATGCTCTTTAAACTTTATTGGAATTACGTGGTTTCCTATATCATAAACACTATCACAACAATATGTTATATTTAATATGCACCCACCATTCTGTGTATAAAGCATTCAAGTAATATTATTATTCTTTATTTATATAGCGCCAACTAATTCTGCAGCGCTGTACAATTGGAAGCGCTGCGGAATTAATTTGCGCTATATAAATAAAGAATAATAACAATAATAATAATACAAACAAAATATAGATCAGTTCATATATGAGGCCATTTGGAACTATAAAATGAATACATATTTGTTGCAAACTGTTTTTTTTCTTGGAAGTTATTTACCGTTACGTAATCCTGAGCTGGATACACCATTAAATGCCACCATAACAATATACACAGCCAGTGAGAGCAAGATCAGGATAATCTTGAATATATTGTGTTCATACATCCTAAAAGCTGAAAAAGAAGAACAATAATTATGAATCTTTGTGTCATAGTCATCAGTTAAAGGGTTATTAATGTCCACAAAAAAGATTTTTGCATTTAGAAGAGCTTAAAAAGCTGAGCTAAATGTAAAAAAACGTATCTCTCAAACCGCTATGGTTTAAGAGATACGGGCGTTTAAATTTTGATCTCTCCTACCGACAGCTGTAAAGCTGTCAGCAGGAGATCCGTGTCAGCCGACACCGAGGCTCTTCAGAAGTGCCGCGATCTCGTTATTTACCACAGATCCCTTCACTGGAATGGTCTAAAACGTGTGACTGGTTTTCAAGCACTCATTTTAGACCATTCCAATGAAGGGATTTGTGATAAATAATGAGATTGCGACACATTTGAAGCGCCTCAGTGTTGGCCGACACGGATCTCCTGCTGACAGCTGTACTGCTGTCAGTTAGGAGAGATCAAAATTTAAACGCCTGTATCTCTTAAACCATAGCAGTTTGAGAGATACTTTTTTTGAGCTTTTTTTTTGCACTTTTTTGCACTTTAAAACGATGTTTGTATTATGTTCTTGGATACTAGATAGCATTGCATCCCTCCCTAGAATACAGTGGATTAAAGGGAAACAGATAAAACCAACTTTTATATAGCGACTGTGATTCACAATTTAAAGGAGAACGAACACCTCTTAATAAACCCCTTTTCCCCACACACACTTACCTTACTAATGCCAGAAAATCCTAATGGCCCTATTAATTTTGCCTTGCTCCTTTTTTCAAAATGTCTTCAGTCAGTCCTGGATATTATGTGCATGGAGGCGGACATGACAGTTGCTGGCAGTTGTTAAAAACTGAAGCAGGCAGAGTGCATGAACCTTCAAAACTCTATAGATGGGTGTGCAATGCAATATCCTGTGCAGAGCGAAGAATCTGAAGTTTTGTGGTCCTGCTAGCAAGTGTCATGTCTTCCTACATGAACCAAGGGAAAAATTCACAGCAGCAATCATGAGTTTCTGGCCATAGAAACATAAGCAGGGTTTATTATTAGGAAGTTCCAGTTCTCCTTTAAGGGGAAAACAAAAGAAAACACATATTTCAACCCCTTATGTAACATTCCAAGAGCATATCTGTCAACTGCCCTGGATTTCCAGGGACAGTCCTTGGTTGTTGGTCCTCTGTCTCGGCTGTCCTGGGTTTTAACCCTTTGAGTGCCAGAGGGGTATCCAACGCATTGCTCTGCATTGCGTTGGATACCCCTCTGGCATTCAAGGGGTTAAAATGGAATACAGTTAATCCATGCCTGAAGAAGGGACCTTAGTGTCCAGAAAGCTTGCATTCTCAATGTGCTCAGTTAGCCATTAAAAGGTATCACCTTACATTATTTTTGCCTTCTTAACCCTTTGATTGCCAGAGTGGTATGGAATGAGTTGCAAAGCAATGCATTCCGTGCCACTCTGGCACTCAAAGGGTTAAGGTGGCCAATGCATTGAGGGATCTGACTCCCCAGAACAATTAGGGAAGTTTGGGGCCGTATTCATCAAGCTAAAGAGGTACAGTTCTGGGGCAAACCAACTACACTATAAGGGAGAAATTAAAATTCCATTGTTTCAATAGAAGCTTTTAAACCCTTGAATGCTAGAGAGGACTCCAATACATTGCTCTGCAATGTGATGGAGACCTCTTCAGCATACAAGGGGTTAAAAGCCCCATTTAAATCAACGGGATATGTTATTTTCCCTGAATGGTGCAGCTGTTGTTTTCCCCCAGAATTGCAGTTCTTTTTTTTGATGAATATAGTTCTTAACCCTGTAGCACAATGAGTTGGATACCTCTCTGGCAATCAAGGGTTTTGATCTCTCTGATGCAATGATTGTCACTTTCCGACTACAACAGTGATTCTCAGTGTTAGTCCACGGTATACACCAACAGTTCATGTTTTCAGGATATCACTGATTGATCACATATGGTTAATCTGTGGTTTGGTAATGATTTTGATCCATCTATGCTTAAAAGGGGATATCCTTAAAATATGGCATGTTGGTATGTCCCGAAGACGCATTATAATAACAAAGAAATGACTGTTGCCATGGTTACTTATAGCCTGGTACTTCTGCACCCCTAGCTTTTTGTTTGACAATAATAATGTGTGGGAATACTAAAAAGAAAATACTGAATGGTTGTGGAATGGAAATAAGCTGAGAGAAGAGTTACTATGCTGACGGCATCAAACTACAGGATCACACTGTAAAATACCATGAACATGTAGGCAAGGGTAGACAGCAATTTAAAGTACTCTGAAGGAAGGCAACATATAAGAAGCCAACTGTGGATTGTAGTAGGAAGGGAAGGGGTGCATTTGTATAAGTGTATATAAAATACTCCAAAAATTTAGTGGACAACAGAGACATTTCTGGAGCTGTGGATTTTCCACCATTGTATGTAGGTCATGGAAAGCCTTCTGAAAAACATAGGTCCGAACATCTGTGCCAAGGAGTCAAGTCAAACATATTTTTTCTCCTGAAGTGCATGGGTAGAATTGGTTGAGTTTCTGTAAAACCTATTCTGGACAAAATGAAGGGAGACCTTCGCTCTCAAATTAGTACAAATAATTGTTATGAACTTTACCTGCTGAATGCCTATGTACAAAGCATTTTACATGAAAAAAGTCTGCTTCGTGCCACTTAAAGGGATAGTAATGTTTCATAATAAAAGCAGCTCTAATTAATAATTATAGTATTTGGGCCTTGGAGAGTGTTATTTCAATTCTGTCAAAGATGTAGTTAAAGAGTAAATAAATGATAAAGTATCCCCCTCCCGTCCCTTTTACTGATGTAACACTGCTCAGCTCAGAGCAGCAGGGAGTGTCCAGGTAGACTGCAGAGAGGGACAATCTTCAATTAAGATAAGGGAAAAGGCTGAAAAACCTGTCAAGGGGGGGAGGGTTTTCATTGTTCTCACAGTAAGAATATTGACCCTTGATGTGAGCTGTCTAGTCTATGGACTGGATTCCACATCTGAGGAGTGGGGGCTTACACTAGGTAAAAGAGGTGGGAGGGGGAAACTTTATCATTCAATTACTCTTGTACTACAACTCTGACAGTACTGAAATAACACTCTCTGGCCCGAATACTATGAAGATTAATTGGAGCTGCTGTTTTTGTGAAACATTACTATCATTTTAAGTGTTGGACGGTATGGGAGTTACATAATGTACAATTCCTCTGGGCCATATTTCACATTATGTATTAACAAGGAGCATAGGAAATTAAAGTGAAATTCTTCCTTTTTTTTGACATAGGGGTGGTGTTAAGGGCTTGTTCACAATTAATAAATATTAGCCCTTTAATTATTTTTAGTTTATATATTCTGCAAGTAAATAATATGAGCAGTCAAATTACCTATACTTTTTATTATCTATTATATAATTTTATATTCTTGATAATGAGCTACCTGGATCTGTTTGCAAGAAGCTTTCTGATAGGGAACATAAAAGCAGGTCTAGACACGCAATGTAAGAACAAAAGCACCCAGAGCACTCAGTGCTGCAGGGAAACTGTAACATTGTATTACATCGTGCTTTGAGGGCTTATCGACCACAAAATTCTCTGGAAGCTGAAATCCAAATAACTCAAAGTCCAGAACAAAAAAATCTAAAGAAACAAGTGAAAATGAAAAAATAAGTATAGGCAATTTTACTGTACATACTATACACTTGCAGACAGAGGCATAACTAGAAGCCTCGGGGCCCTGGTACAAGAAGAGCCACGGGCCCCCTCCACAATGCCCCCATCTCCTACCTGGTGCTCCCGCGCGATCCTCTTAGTAATGCAAAGTGCTGGGAGATGATGTCATCTTCCAGCGTTCTGCATTACTAGAGCGGCGGCGGGAGATTGCGGGCAACAGGCGGAGGGGTCTCAGGGGGAGACCGGGCCCCTGGAGTGCACGGGCCTGGTCGCAGGTGCGAACCCTATAGTTACGCCACTGCTTGCAGAATAAAGGGTGGTTAACCCTTTGAGTGCCAGAGAGGTATCCACACATTGCGTTGCAATGTGCTAAATACCTCTGAAAGGACAAAAATACATATAGCAAAAGGTTCCAGGTTTCTCCATTAGTTTTTATGTGACAAACTGAAAGACTCATTTTCTACCCTAGGTTCTTCTATTTCTTCCACAGATTAAGCTGACCAGACATCCCCCTTTAACTGGAAATATTTATGAAAATGTACACTATAGGTCTTGGTATACCCCTAAAGGAGAGTTATGGCCTACTTACCAATAATATCATATAGTGCATTAATTCTAAATTCTAGTCCTCCAGGCACACCAACAGGTCAGGTTTTAACCCCTTATTGATGATTGTGGACGAGAGGCTCAACCGGCACATGTAATCGCTGTAGGAGAGATCACATGTACCAGCTCAACAGGGAAAGGCTGGACCTAAATGCTCCAGTCCTGTACCAGTCAGTCACAGCCTCCCTGGACTGAACACTGCCAATGCGATCATGAAAGGCATGACATGCCAGGAACATCACCCATCCTTTAAGGATGGAAATGTGACAGTACTGCTCCATTGTTTGGCATTAGAGCAAGCACAATAACTAAGAACTTGTCATCCACCTCCCATTAAGGAGGGACGTTTTCAAAACCTGACCTGCTGGTTTGCCCTGAGGACTAATGCTGAGTAAAACTGTTTTATTGTCTCCCAGCATCAAATCCCCTCCCCCAAGGTTAAACAAGTTTCAGTAAGAACAGGTGGTGTCACTGTCAATGTGACAGCCACTGACTAAATGTGATAACCTTCCCTACAGGACAGAAGTCTGCTGTCTCACCTTGTGTCAGGTATGCAGGAAAATTACACAATGTTCCAATGCATCTTAACCCCTTGAGGACCAACGGTATGTGCAACTCATTGCATAACAATCCAGTGCACACCCCTCTGGTCCTCAAGAGGATACATGGCAGGTAATACACCATGTTGTGATACAGGGCTGAGCAGCAATCAGTGGCCCTCCAGATATTGTAGGACTACAACTCCTATCACCTTAGACAGCCATAGTCTATTGCCCACCCTGGTGTATAGATTCTTAGGTTTTCATGTAATTCATATACAAAAATGTAAATGTGGGCCCATTTTCTTCAATATACAATGCAGGTATTATATGCATTATTACTATTGTTTATAATAATTACATGCAAATAATATTGTACATAACTGATATCTCACAAAGTGAAGACAGATCCAGCAAGAAACAGGGTAGCAAATATGCACCAGTCTTGTAGTCTGATACAATAAAAACACCAAAAAAACCCCAAACATATGACTAATCCCAATGAAAATGAGAAACACACACCCCAAAGGTTCATATCAGACTGAAATATTGACATTCTGAATAAATAATGTATGATGAAAGACCTGTGAATGCCTGCTTACTATATATATCCTATATAATAATTCCCTAGAACGTGTGTAACGACAAAGTCAAGCGCAATAGAGACTGCTGCGGGTGATGCAGTCATGCGCAGTAGACAGTGTCCACGACACGGCTGACACAGAGCTGGACACTCCAAAGGAGCGTACAGCTCTGTATCAGCCGCAGCATGAGCAGTCTCTACTGCGCATGACTGCCCCGCGACCGGCTGGCTGCGGCACTGTGGCCCGTGTAACGGGCTCTTCAACTAGTATATATATTATATGTATACACACAGATGTATTTACTGACCCTTTGTTAACCACATATCATCCCATCTAGCTATGTTTAATGCACTCTTTTATTTTTTTTCCATTAAGATTAAGTCTTTTACACATATAATGGTTTTGAATGCTGATTTATTAACCCTTTGAGTGCCAAAGAGCTATCCCTCTGGCACTAATGGGGTTTAGACGAAATGACGAAACTGCGGGTTAAGCCAAGTTCATGGACAAATAAACATGACCAAAATCTCAATTTATTTAAAGTGAACTCTAGCACCCTTTGATTGCTAGACAGTTTGCAATGCGTTGGAAATCTCTCAAAAGAATCAATGAGAATGTCAATTTATCTGCTATGGAGCAGTTAACCTACTGTACAATTGGGTCATCTTAATACATCAGGCTCACACAGTACAAACTGACATGGACACGTCTTTGATAGCATCAAATCGAAGCTGACACTATGAAAAACAAGATATCCGGTAAATATACATAAACTATACTTACACTGTACTCGTCCTGCAACGACCCCAGTTAGATTCTAGTTGGTAGACTACTCTAAGAGCCCCATCTCTTATTTAAACACAAAAGAATGTATGTAATTGAAGATGGGTAAGGACTAACAACAGGGAACCAATGAGAAAGTGAGAAAGTCCTTGAGAGTCTCGGTTGGCCTTTGTGATTGGGCAAACGGACTGAATGGAGAGATTATGAAACGTGAATAGAGGTGATGTTATACAACAGAGACATGTGCACTGTCATGAGTAGTGGGGTAAAGGCAGCCCCACCTTCAGAAACAAGCAAGTGTTTTGAGTGAACTTTGCAATGAAATACTACACCACATTCTCACAAGGTTACTGTATCACAGGAGAATAACTACATTTCCTTCATATTATTATACTGATGGGTGTTGACTTCTTTCCATTGAATACTTATGAAAATATGCCCTCTGCAGGGTTCCTTTTACACAGCGCCATTCTGCTTTATTTTCACATGCATAACCCGCACCCTACACGCTCTCAATCTACAGAAATCTGGGCTGCATTTCATAACTGGTGACATCAGTTACTTAACCTTTTGAGTGCCAGAGGGGTTTGCATCGCATTGCTTTGCAGTGCGCTGCATATAGGGTGACAACGTGTCCCGGAACGTCCGGGACTGTCCCTTAATTGGGTTCTATGTCCCACGTCCCGGATCATCCCCCACCGGGACAATAAAGAGTCCTGAAATGAAGGTAGCCGCCCGCCCGCATCATCACGCCCCCTGCGGGCCGTGATGACATACATACAGAGAGGAGGAAGAGGACAGAGGCACCGGAAGAGAAGCGCTTGCTGCTGGACTCTGGAAGAAAGCGCTTCTCTTCCGGTGCCTCTGCCCTCTTCCTCTTCTCTGTATGTATGTCATCACGGCCCGCAGGGGCACGTGATGATGCGAGCGGGTAGGAGGGAACTCAGTGCCAGCCAGCCGCAGGGGACCGGATGCCACTCAAATTTAGGGTGACCACATGTCCCGGAATAGCAGAACGGAAATGTGGTCACCCTAGCTGCATACCCCTCTGGCACTCACATGGTTAAATATCTCCATAAACTACAATAGGAATATATGAGCTAAACCATTGTTTACGGATACAATCTGCAAAGACTGCTATAGATTTCTGACCTTGATGACATTTAACCTCTAAAAAGCTAGAAAAGTCCCCACTGCCTTGGTCTACAACTTAATTGACTCATCTCTGGCATCTAAGGGGTTCAATTCTGTGTTCCATCTAAAATTGAGCTTTGAGACATGGACAATATATAATCACGGCACATTTTACCTCCTTTATATATGGGTGTCATTGGCTGAGTTCTTACAACAGTTGTACCTACTCTCTATTTTTACAGTGGAAAAACTCAGCATCAAAGCGTTATTTATGTTATCTGTCTACTTATCATAAGAAGGCGTACGGACTTGACTTGTGTATATTAAAATACCCATATTTATTTAGCAAATAAAAGCAAGTGCAGCTACATAGTATGGCAAAAAAAATGTTTATCTCATTAAAATGGAAACTGATTATAAACTTTAGTCAGTGGTTTTTTTTTTGTTAACCCTTTGAGTGCCATAGAGGAATCCAATGCACTGAATTGCAATGTGTTGAATAACTCTCTGGCACTTAAAGAGTTAATCTAAATTGATAAAACTTTTTTATGCATTAACCCCCATATGTACTCTGTATTTTATTTTATGTACAGTTCTGCTGCATTTGTTGGTGCTTCGCAATGCATTGCATACCTCTCTGGGACTCAAAGGGTTAAGAAATAAAAATATGTTTAACTGCAGTTATCATACGTTTATTATTCATAACATTGCCTCTTTTCTAAGCACGCTTCTAAACTATTTATCCCACTACAGCAATGCAGAGATTTAAAATCCTGGGTCTCCCTTAGAAATATGAATTGCCACTAGAATGTTTGGATTCTTCCCATAGAAAGCCACTGAGACATTTTATTTATTTGTTTGTGTGTTATTTATTGATTAATTATTACCAGGTGGAAACAGCTACACAGTGCAATTACCTGACAATATTTCTAAATGAAAACGGAAAGACTATTTAACCTTTTGTGTGCCAGAGGGGTATCCAAAGCAGGCCTTGGAGAATTCGCCAGTGTCCAAGCAGAACTAGATTAACACACCACAGGGCCCTAGGCAAGGTATCAATCTGGGTCCCCCAAATTTGCCCTCCTCTCCGTCAGATTTCACAATGTTTACTGTATGTTTCTTATTTGCTGCTTCTATTATAAATCATTACTTAACCCTTTGAGTTCCATAGGGGTACACAAAACACTGTATACCCCTTGGGCACTCAAAGGGTTAAGTCTAATTTTCTCAAAGTCTCCCATACTGTCCTTGGTGAACAACCAGACACCCAGTATACAGGAGCCTCCATAAGTGAGTGCTTTCATTATGGCAACACACTCACACAAATGCGTACAGACATTCACACAAGCCCAGACAGGCATACATAATACACCACCTCTCTTACCTCTTTATTTGGGCAGACATCATAGAGGAACTACTGTTACTTGACAAAGGGCTCCCCAGCAGCAGTACCTGGCGCGCTACCTGTGACAGTGTGCCAAGTAATGGAGAAAATCACAACTGTAAACGGGGCGGTTCCTGTGACAGCACCCCGACTCATGCCAAGAAGCACAGTTATTGGCTGGCACTTACAGTGACAGCTCCCCGGTTCATGCTGAGAAGCAATTATTGGCCGGCATGCTTTCTGTGATAATGCCAGGACATGCCGGGAAACACAATTATTGGTTGGGCTGTCAGGACCCAGGAAGTAAGCCCAGGAGCCATAAGCATAAGGGCACATGACAGCAGATCGAATGTCCTGTAGCCAAATTGTATAGATTAAGATTAGTTGGGCTATAACTGAAAAAGCAACACCACATGGGTTTGGGAAGCAAAGGTTTAAAGGGATAGTAATGTCAGAAAAAAAGTATTAACTATATGTTAGATATAATTAAAAGAGAGTACTTGCACTTATTCGTATCTCTCAAACCATTATGGTTTGAGAGATATAGGAAAATAAAGTTCTCTGGTCCCTCTCCTTTCTGCTTGACGAGCTGTAAAGCTGTCAGAAGCAGATTCTGGTCACTTGACCAGATGTGGCTCTTTAGCAGCGCCAATATAACGATAGCTAGAGATAAATACTGAATTTGGAACGGTCTACAAAGTGTGCCTGGCTTGCACACTTTGTAGACCGTTCCAATGAAGTATTTATTTCTAAATAGTGTGATTTCAGCTCTGCTGAAGAGCCTCTGTCTGGTCAAATGACTGTAATCTGCAGCTGTCAGCTAGATGGCAGACTTGAGTAAAGCAGCCAGGAAAAGGTAACTTTAGCAAGTTATATCTCTCAAACCATAAAGGTTTGAGAGCTAAGACTTATATTGATGTTAATCTTTTTTTTAATGTCTACAGTATTAAATAAACTTAAAATTAACCATTTCTATCCCTTTAAGTAAGAAGCCTACTGTGTGAGGTGGAACTATGGCAGGAAATGTCTTAGAGGAAGTGAAGATACTTCAGTCTTCCTGGGCCTGAACTTTTGGTAACAGCCACCTTCCCGCCCTGTTTATAATGTTCTCATACAGGACAGGTAGAAGGGGCATACGCAGTCTTTGATATATAACATGCTAACTGCATTCAATGTTACTTCCTTTATAGAATGTAATTCCCACTGTTATGTAGCCACTTATGGATAGGCGATGAGAGCCTTGTTCCTGGCTTGCGGGGCCCTTATGTAATATATAATTTCATCCGGGTATAATATGAAGAGGTGTAGTGTTGGGAGTTGCTGTTATGGGGGATATGTATGGCTGGGGGGCGTAGGTATTTATTACTGTAGGGCAGGTATTGTAGTTTATGGGGATATTTAACCCTGTGAGTGCCAGAGGGATATGCAATGCACTGCAAAGCAATGCGCTGCGTACCCCTCTGGCACTCAAAAGGTTAAGTAACTGGTGTCACCAGTTATGAAATGTATCCCGGATTTCTGTAAATTGTGAGTGTGTAGGGTGGGGGTTATGCATGTGAAAATACTCAAAGCAGAATGGCGCTGTGTAAAAGGAACCGTGCAGCGGGCATATTTTCAGAAGTATTCAACAGAAAGAAGTCAAGACCCCTCACTATAATAATATGAAGGAAATGTAGTTATTCTCCTGTGATAAAGTAACCTTGTGAGAATGTGGTGTAGTATTTCATTGCAAAGTTCACTCAAAACACTTGCTTGTTTCTGAAGGTGGGGCTGCCTATACCTCACTACTCATGACAGTGCACATGTCTCTGTTGTGTAACATCACCTCTATTCACGTTTCATAATCTCTCCATTCAGTCCGTTTGCCCAATCACAAAGGCCAACCGAGACTCTCAAGGACTTTCTCACTTTCTCATTGGTTCCCTGTTGTAAGTCCTTACCCATCTTCAATTACATACATTCTTTTGTGTTTAAATAAGAGATGGGGCTCTTAGAGAAGTCTACCGACTAGGATCTAACTGGGGTCGTTGCAGGACGAGTACAGTGTAAGTATAGTTATGTATATTTACCGGATATCTTGTTTTTCATAGTGTCAGCTTCGATTTGATGCTATCAAAGATGTGTCCATGTCAGTTTGTACTGTGTGAGCCTGATGTATTAAGATGACCCAATTGTACAGTAGGTTAACTGCTCCATAGCAGATAAATTGATATTCTCATTGATTCTTTTGAGAGATTTCCAACGCATTGCAAACTGTCTAGCAATCAAAGGGTGCTAGAGTTCACTTTAAATAAATTGAGATTTGGTCATGTTTATTTGTCCGTTATGTTGAACTTGGCTTAACCCCTTCAGTGCCAGAGGCTCGGGCCATTTTCTGAACCCTGCAGGCCAGACACTTTTTCAACATTTTTGCTATCCTTCCGTTTAGGCTTGATTTCCTCTGGGGATTTTTAGTTACATATGGAAAACTATATATTGTTTTTTTCAGAACGAATTGAGCTTTCTTGTGATACCTTACATGAAGAGAATTTTACATCGTGCAAAAAGCTATGATGTCATAATGACAAAAAAAAGTGAAAATTTACTCATTTTGCTAAAATCACATACTATGTATCAAAAACATTTACCTTGATTGAAAAAGTTTCAATTATTTGAAAAAGCCTCGAGTCCCCCGAGTAAAAAAATACCAAATTTGTATAGTTTTACCTACGTCCATGGCTAGCGTAGAGCCCTAATCACCAGCAGCGCAAAATGACATTTTCAACTTTATAAACTAATATGCGCATTCTAGGGTTTTTGTGGTAAAACTACCCTAAAACAGTGGAATAACTATATAAAACTATATATTTCTGGAAAGTAGACAACCTGCTGCATCTAATGAGGGGTGATTTTCCTTGTTACCCCAAGCCTGGTGTGCACAAATGCCTCCAGAAGATGGCGCTAATGAAAAAAAAAGGCATTTTCTTACATTTCTGCCCCTTCAAATGAACTAAAATGTGTGAAAACCATGGCATTTCCAACTGTATTCATTAGCTAGTGCTCTTAGGAGAAAAATAACACCCCATTGGTATGAGTTCACCTACCTCAGGGGGCGCTACAAGTACAAAACTACACCTATTGCAACGTCTAATTTTTCTAACATTTTCTCAAACATTACCTGTCTGTACAAAAATGGTTATAACAAATACAGAAGTGAAGAAAGGGTACACAAACCATACCATTTTGAAAAGAAGACACCCTGCCTCATCTAATGATGGGTGACTTGCCTTGTTACCCCAAGCCTGGAGTGCACAAATGTCTCCAGAAGGTGGCGCTAATGAAAAAAAAAGGCATTTTCTTACTTTTCTGCCCCTTCAAATGTACTGAAATGTGTGCAAACCATGGTATTTCCAACTGTATTCATTAGCTAGTGCTCTTAGGAGAAAAATGACACCCCATTAGTATGAGTTTAACTACCTCAGGGGGCGCTAGAAGTGCAAAACGACACCCACTACAACTTCAAATTTTTCTAACATTTTCTCAAACATTACTTGTCTGTACACAAATGGTTACAACAACTACAGAAGTGAAGAAAGGGTACACAAACCATACCATTTTGAAAAGAAGACACCCTGCCGCATCTAATGATGGGTGACTTGCCTTGTTACCCCAAGCCTGGAGTGCACAAATGCCTCCAGAAGGTGGCGCTAATGAAAAAAAAAGGCATTTTCTTACATTTCTGCCCCTTCAAATGTACTGAAATATGTGCAAACCATGGTATTTCCAACTGTATTCATTAGCTAGTGCTCTTAGGAGAAAAATGACACCCCATTGGTACGAGTTTAACTACCTCAGGGGGCGCTAGAAGTGCAAAACGACACCCACTACAACTTCAAATTTTTCTAACATTTTCTCAAACATTACTTGTCTGTACACAAATGGTTACAACAACTACAGAAGTGAAGAAAGGGTACACAAACCATACCATTTTGAAAAGAAGACACCCTGCCGCATCTAATGATGGGTGACTTGCCTTGTTACCCCAAGCCTGGAGTGCACAAATGCCTCCTGAAGGTGGCGCTAATGAAAAAAAAGACATTTTCTTATATTTCTGCCCCTTCAAATGTACTGAAATGTGTGCAAACCATGGTATTTCCAACTGTATTCATTAGCTAGTGCTCTTAGGAGAAAAATGACACCCCATTGGTATGAGTTTAACTACCTCAGGGGGTGCTAGAAGTGCAAAACGACACCCACTACAACTTCAAATTTTTCTAACATTTTCTCAAACATTACTTGTCTGTACACAAATGGTTATAACAACTACAGAAGTGAAGAAAGGGTACACAAACCATACCATTTTGAAAAGAAGACACCCTGCCGCATCTAATGATGGGTGACTTGCCTTGTTACCCCAAGCCTGGAGTGCACAAATGCCTCCAGAAGGTGGCGCTAATGAAAAAAAAAGGCATTTTCTTACATTTCTGCCCCTTCAAATGTACTGAAATATGTGCAAACCATGGTATTTCCAACTGTATTCATTAGCTAGTGCTCTTAGGAGAAAAATGACACCCCATTGGTACGAGTTTAACTACCTCAGGGGGCGCTAGAAGTGCAAAACGACACCCACTACAACTTCAAATTTTTCTAACATTTTCTCAAACATTACTTGTCTGTACACAAATGGTTACAACAACTACAGAAGTGAAGAAAGGGTACACAAACCATACCATTTTGAAAAGAAGACACCCTGCCGCATCTAATGATGGGTGACTTGCCTTGTTACCCCAAGCCTGGAGTGCACAAATGCCTCCTGAAGGTGGCGCTAATGAAAAAAAAGACATTTTCTTACATTTCTGCCCCTTCAAATGTACTGAAATGTGTGCAAACCATGGTATTTCCAACTGTATTCATTAGCTAGTGCTCTTAGGAGAAAAATGACACCCCATTGGTATGAGTTTAACTACCTCAGGGGGTGCTAGAAGTGCAAAACGACACCCACTACAACTTCAAATTTTTCTAACATTTTCTCAAACATTACTTGTCTGTACACAAATGGTTATAACAACTACAGAAGTGAAGAAAGGGTACACAAACCATACCATTTTGAAAAGAAGACACCCTGCCGCATCTAATGATGGGTGACTTGCCTTGTTACCCCAAGCCTGGAGTGCACAAATGCCTCCAGAAGGTGGCGCTAATGAAAAAAAAAAGGCATTTTCTTACATTTCTGCCCCTTCAAATGTACTGAAATGTGTGCAAACCATGGTATTTCCAACTGTATTCATTAGCTAGTGCTCTTAGGAGAAAAATGACACCCCACTGGAATGAGTCGACCTACCTTAGGGGTGCCAGAAGCACATAACTACACCTACCTGTTTGCTTCTTCGAAAATGGCTGCTTGTACTAAAATGTCCATAACTGTTAGAGACATGAAGGAAAGGTATAAAAGGTATACCATTTTGGAAAGTAGACATTCTCCCGCATCAAATGAGGGGTCACTTGCCTTTCTACCCCCTGGGCTGAAGTGCACAAATATTTCCAAAAGGTGGCGCTATGGGAATAAATACAGGTTTTTTTACATTTCCACCACTTCAAAGATACTAAAATCTTTGAAAACCATAACATTTCCTGCTGTATTCAGTACTTGCTACCATCATGAGAAAAATGGTAGCCCATTTGTGTGGGTTAACATACAATATGTGGGTGCTAGGAACACGAACGTAAACCTGACACTTTTGTTTTTTAAATTATCTGCTTGCACTAAAATGGTTATAACCATAATAGATATGCAGGAAAGGTAGAGAAACAATGCCATTTTGAAAAGAAAACAACCTGCCGCATCTAATGAGGGGTCACTTGCCTTCTTACCCAAAGGCTGGTATGCACAAATGCTTCCAGGAGGTGGCGCTAATGAAAAAAAATGCTTTTTTTTACATTTCTGCCCCTTTAAATGTATGGAGCTCTGTGAAAACCATGGAATTTTCAACTGCATTTGTTTGCTAGTGCTCTTAGGAGTCAAACGACACCCCATTGATATGAGTTGAACTACCTTAGGGGGTGCTAGAAGTAGAAAACTACACCTACTACAACCTCTGATGTTTCTAACATTTTCTCAAACCTGACTTGCCTGTATAAAAATGGCTATAACACCTTCAGAATTGAAGAAAAGGTAGATAAACCATACCATTTTGGAAAGAAGACAACCTGCCGCATCTAATGAGGGGTCACTTGCCTTTGTACCCCTAAGTTATTTGGAACAACTATTTCCAGAATGTGGTGCTACAGGAAAGAAAAACAAACATTTGTTTTACACATCAGTCACTTCAAAGATACTAAAATGGTTCAATGGCGTGGGATTTCCTAGGAGGACTTCTTGCCAGCCAAAAAAAAATGGTACCCCACTGCTCTGGGTTCACATACCAATTTACGCTACAAGAGCGTAGCTACCAGTGAAACAGAAATGGGAAAGCAAACAGTGTATGTGTGATTTTATGGCTAACAGATGAAAGAAGCTAGGACGTCAGCCGGTGTATGTGCGGACCTGTGACTACAAGTCTAACAAAATGTGTGAGAGGGTGAGGGATTAGGCAGTGTGTGTGGGTATGAGCAGAGGAGCAAGGATGGTGGTGATGGTGGGGCAGTGTCTGATAGTGTGTATGGGAGATCTCTGACTACCATTGTGCACTGTATGTCCCCTCATACAAAGCACTGCGTTGGACCCCCTTCCTGTTGCACGTGCATTTTTTGGGGCTTTTTCCCCCAATATTTTTGTGTAGACCTCATTGGGGGCATCAGAACCCATACAATGAGGTCTAAATAAAAAATAAAGGGGGAAAAAATCCTTTATGTGCCACAGGGGTGTCCAGCACACAAAGGGTTAATTTTTTTTTATCGTTACTTTGTATTCAGATGGCCACCAAACAAGCTCTGATCACAAAGTAATGATAAAAAGTCCTGTGTGTACCACAGGAAGGGGGTCTGCATTGAACCCCCCCTCCCAGTGGCACACACATGGTTAATTTTTGATTTAATTTTTTTTTATTATATACCTCATTGAGGGGCATCAGGACCCCCTGATCCCTCCCCAATTAGGTCTTAGTAAAAAAAATATATATGTCCACAAACAGAGTGACCCTGTGAGTGCCACAGGGGTCTGCAGCGCATTGCAAAGCAATGCACTGGATCCTTGTGGCACTCAGAGGGTTAATTTTTTTTTTATCATTACTTGGTAATCAGAGCTTGTTGGGGGGCCATCAGGACCAATCATGATGGCCCCCCAACAATCTCTGATAACGAAGTAATGATAAATGCCCTGTGTGTGCCGCAGAAGGGGGGCTGCATTGGCCCCCCTTGTGGCACACACAGGGTTAATTTTTTTTTCTTTACATTTTTTTTTATTATGGACCTCATTGGTGGGTATCAGGACCCCCCAATGAGGTCTTAAAAAAAAATAAATAAAAGGAATCAAAATAAATGTCCCTGTGAGTGCCACATGGGTCTCCAGGGCATTGCAAAGGAATGCATTGGACCCTTCTGGCACTCAGAGGGTTAATTTTTTTTTTATTATTACTTTGTAATCAGAGCTTGTTGGGGGGCCATCAGGACCAATCCTGATGGCCCCCCAACAATCTCTAGTAACAAAGTAATGATAGAAGCCCTGTGTGTGCCACAGGAGGGGGGGGGGGTGCATTGGACCCCCCCCTGTGGCACACACAGGGTTACATTTTTTTTTTTTTTTTTTTTTTTAATAATAGACCTCATTGAGGGGCATCAGGATTCCCCCTGATCCCCCCAATGAGGTCTTTCAAAAAAAAAAAAAACAAACCCCCAAAAAATGACCCTGTGAGTGCTACAAGGGTCTCCAGCACATTGCAAAGCAATGTGCTGGGGACCCCTGCGGCACTCACAGGGCTACTTAGCGTTTTTTTATTTTATTTTTATTTTTTTTTAATTACTCAGACCTCGTGGGGGACATCAGGACCCCTCCTGGTGTCCCCCCAGTTATTGATCTCCCAGCCATCGGCTGGGAGATCAATAAGGCGACTTGCAGGAGAGCAAAAGCTCTCCTGCCTTTCACTCCTACCACCGGTAGGAGTGAATGGGACCGGGGAAACTTCCCCAACGTCATCAGTGACATGTCACTGATGACGTTGGGAGGCTTCCCCCGGTCCCGCCCACTCCTACCCGGAAGTTCGGGTAGGAGAGAAGGAAGAGGAGAAGCTGCGCTTCTGCTGCGCTTCTCCTCTTCTTTTATTGATCTCCCAGCGCGATCGGCTGGGAGATCAATAATAGGGGGGACATGAGGAGTGATCCTCATGTCCCCCCACGATTGCCCAGATTTTTTTTTTTTTAAATGCGGCCACTGCATGCCGGTTATACCGGCTCATGCAGTGACCGCATTTTAGTGGGTACCTCGTACGAGCTTGGCACAGCGGGTACAGCTGTCCAAACTCGTACAATGTACCCACTTGGCACTCAAAGGGTTAACCCGCAGTTTCGTCATTTCGTCTAAACCCCATTAGTGCCAGAGGGATAGCTCTTTGGCACTCAAAGGGTTAATAAATCAGCATTCAAAGCCATTATATGTGTAAAGGACTTAATCTTAATGGAAAAAAAATAAAAGAGTGCATTAAACATAGCTAGATGGGATGATATGTTTCTGAAGGTGGGGCTGCCTATACCTCACTACTCATGATAGTGCACATGTCTCTGTTGTATAACATCACCTCTATTCACGTTTCATAATCTCTCCATTCAGTCCGTTTGCCCAATCACAAAGGCCAGCCGTGACTCTCAAGGACTTTATCACTTTACCATTGGTTCCCTTTTGATAGTTCTTACCTATCTTCAGTTACATAAATTTTTTTGTATTTAAATAATGTCACTTTGTGACGGTTTGTATGTCCATATATGATTTATTCTAGTAAATTAATTGTGTGTATAAAAGACAAAGCATAGTCCGTTTATTATCTGCATTCACATATTAATACCTAGAGGGATGGGCGGTCCTCTCAGCCATGGTTCCCCAGAGGTTTCCTCCACAGGGGGTTTTTCCTCTCCTGAATGCTGAAGGATGGATCTTGGTGAGTCCAGTGACATAATTTGTCTCATAATTAATGGAATTCTGTTTATTGTCACAGTCGCGGGAGGACCTTGCCAGAGAAATGCATGTAAGATCAGTTTGACGGGGTGAGAAAGGAGGGTATCCCCCGCTTATAAAAGATGGAATGATTGGGAGACACGCTACTACTGCCCGTGCTAGATTACTGCATGTTTTGATCCACTCTTATCGGTTCTGCCCTCACCTGGTGGCAGCAGCAGTCGAAATATTCAAAGGAGGACGGCACGGCATAGTAGGGTACTCTCATTGAATGCTGGTTATGAAATTTATTCTTCAGTATACAGTGGGGCAAAAAAGTATTTAGTCAGCCACCAATTGTGCAAGTTTTCCCACTTAAAAAGATGAGAGAGGCCTGTAATTTTCATCATATGTACACTTAAACTATGAGAGATAGAATGGGGGGAAAGAATACAGGAAATCACATTGTAGGATTTCTGATTAGTGTTGAGCGAGCATGCTCGGCCGATGCTCGGATCGGCTCGAGCATCGCTCTGCTCGGCACATGGCGGTACTCGTACGAGTACCGCCATGTGCTCGCCCGGCATGTTCGGGTGGCGGGGATCTGTGCCGAAGGAGGCACAGATCTGAAGACGCTCCGCTGGACCACCAGGGACTGGAGGTAGGGGGCATTGCGCAGATGAAGGGGGACATTGTGGAAGAGGGGCATAGCGGAGATGAAGGGGGACATTGTGGATGAGGGGCATAGCGGAGATGAAGGGGGACATTGTGGAAGAGGGGCATAGCGGAGATGAAGGGGGACATTGTGGAAGAGGGGCATAGCGGAGATGAAGGGGGACATTGTGGATGAGGGGCATAGCGGAGATGAAGGGGGACATTGTGGAAGAGGGGCATAGCGGAGATGAAGGGGGACATTGTGGATGAGGGGCATAGCGGAGATGAAGGGGGACATTGTGGAAGAGGGGCATAGCGGAGATGAAGGGGGACATTGTGGAAGAGGGGCATAGCGGAGATGAAGGGGGACATTGTGGAAGAGGGGCATAGCGGAGATGAAGGGGGACATTGTGGAAGAGGGGCATAGCGGAGATGAAGGGGGACATTGTGGAAGAGGGGCATAGCGGAGATGAAGGGGGACATTGTGGATGAGGGGCATAGCGGAGATGAAGGGGGACATTGTGGAAGAGGGGCATAGCGGAGATGAAGGGGGACATTGTGGATGAGGGGCATAGCGGAGATGAAGGGGGACATTGTGGAAGAGGGGCATAGCGGAGATGAAGGGGGACATTGTGGATGAGGGGCATAGCGGAGATGAAGGGGGACATTGTGGAAGAGGGGCATAGCGGAGATGAAGGGGGACATTGTGGAAGAGGGGCATAGCGGAGATGAAGGGGGACATTGTGGAAGAGGGGCATAGCGGAGATGAAGGGGGACATTGTGGAAGAGGGGCATAGCGGAGATGAAGGGGGACATTGCAGAGATGAAGGGGGTCATTGTGGAAGAGGGGCATAGCGGAGATGAAGGGGGACATTGCGGAGATGAAGGGGGACATTGCGGAGATGAAGGGGGGCATTGACCAGGCACCCTCCCCTCATCAGAGCAGGGGGTGCCTGGTGTAATGCTCGTGTCGCCCCATTCAATTCAATGGGGCTCGGGTGCTCGGCTGAGCACTCGAGCCTCCGGCGGTGCTCGGTCAGAGCACCTGAGCACCCGAGCATCGGGGTGCTCGCTCAACACTATTTCTGATGAATTCATTGGTAAATTCCTCGGTAAAATAAGTATTTGGTCACCTACAAACATGCAAGATTTCTGGGTCTCACAGACCTGTAACTTCTTCTTTAAGAGTCTCCTCTGTCCTTCACTCGTTACCTGTATTAATGGCACCTGTTTGAACTTGTTATCAGTATAAAAGACACCTGTCCACAACCTCAAACAGTCACACTCAAAACTCCACTATGGCCAAGACCAAAGAGCTGTCGAAGGACACCAGAAACAAAATTGTAGACCTGCACCAGGCTGGGAAGACTGAATCTGCAATAGGCAAGCAGCTTGGTGTGAAAAAATCAACTGTGGGAGCAATTATTCGATAATGGAAGACATACAAGACCACTGATAATCTCCCTCGATCTGGGGCTCCACGCAAGATCTCACCCCGTGGTGTCAAAATGATCACAAGAACGGTGAGCAAAAATCCCAGAACCACACGGGGGGACCTAGTGAATGACCTGCAGAGAGCTGGGACCAAAGTAACAAAGGCTACCATCAGTAACACACTACGCCGCCAGGGACTCAAATCATGCAGTGCCAGACATGTCCCCCTGCTTAAGCCAGTACATGTCCGGGCCCATCTTAAGTTTGCTAGAGAGCATTTGGATGATCCAGAAGAGGATTGGGCGAATGTCATATGGTCAGATGAAACCAAAGTAGAACTTTTTGGTAAAAACTCAACTCGTCGTGTTTGGAGGAGAAAGAATGCTGAGTTGCATCCAAAGAACACCATACCTACGGTGAAGCATGGGGGTGGAAACATCATGCTTTGGGGCTGTTTTTCTGCAAAGGGACCAGGGCGACTGATCCGTGTAAAGGAAAGAATGAATGGGGCCATGTATAGTGAGATTTTGAGTGAAAACCTCCTTCCATCAGCAAGGGCATTGAAGATGAAACGTGGCTGGGTCTTTCAGCATGACAATGATCCCAAACACACCACCCGGGCAACGAAGGAGTGGCTTCATAAGAAGTATTTCAAGGTCCTGGAGTGGACTAGCCAGTCTCCAGATCTCAACCCCATAGAAAACCTTTGGAGGGAGTTGAAAGTCCGTGTTGCCCAGCGACAGCCCCAAAACATCACTGCTCTAGAGGAGATCTGCATGGAGGAATGGTCCAAAATACCAGCAACAGTGTTTGAAAACCTTGTGAAGACTTACAGAAAACGTTTGACCTCTGTCATTGCCAACAAAGGGTATATAACGAAGTATTGATATGAACTTTTGTTATTGACCAAATACTTATTTTCCACCATAATTTGCAAATAAATTCTTTAAAAATCAGACAATGTGATTTTATGGATTTTTTGTCTCATTCTGTCTCTCATAGTTGAAGTGTACCTATGATGAAAATTACAGGCCTCTCTCATCTTTTTAAGTGGGAGAACTTGCACAATTGGTGGCTGACTAAATACTTTTTTGCCCCACTGTATGTAGTACTGGCAAGGTCCTCTTTAGTTATTTATTTATTGGAAATAAAAGGCTGTGGCCATTTTACCCATATCTGTGCCTTTGTGTTTATGTATAAATTAAACAAGAGGGGAATTTTGCTGGGTGGAATGTTCACAGACTGGAAGGACAATTGAGGATTCTGCATGTCAAGTCACCGGGCCCTAGGCAGGCACCTAGGTCACCTTGCCCATAATCTAGATGTGTATCCAAGGAGTTAAAATCATAATTTAAGGAGTATTAAGGAAATTGTAATGTCAAAATATAAATATACACATGATTGTTCATTATAATGTTATATGATGCATAGTATGTTTTGCAGTGTCTGTATATTTGTATTCTTCTAGTAAACTGAGTCAAGAGTTTCTCCCTCCTACCTCTTTCCATCACGTCATGCAGAATTCGCTGAGATCCGAAAGCTGGTCACTTGACCAGAAGATTTGCAATGAGGGTCAATGTTTTGTGTCAGTGTAAGCAAAACCCTACTGCCCTTGAGGAAGGGGGGCAGGGTTTTCCTTATAATGACACAATATAAACCCTCATTGCAATCTGTCTGGACCAGCCTTCCGATCTCAATGAAGTGTGAATGATGCAAAGGAAAAAAAGAAGGTGGGGGGGAGAGAATTTTTGATGTGATTTACTAGAAGTATACAAAGATACAGACGTTAAAAAAGGTACTGTGCATTATGTAACATTACAACAAACAGTTGTATGCAGGGCTTATAATTTTAAGTCCTTTGCTACTAGCCAGACATGAAAAGTTACTCGCCACTGCAAGCCATAACATAACCACCAGGGCTGAATTTCTACTCGCCAGGGCTAAATTTTCACTTGCCATTGGCTAATGGCGAGTGGAAATTTTGAGCCCTGGTTGTATGTATACTTATATTTTGATATTACTATTCTTTTAAACCTTCAATAGGAGAAAATAAATAAGCATTTTCCTTTTGAGTAAAACAATGGTAATGCTTGCAGTTTCTTTAGTCAAAAGTATTAACAGGGCAAACCTTCACACAGTGACATTATTTAAACACAAAAGAATGTATGTAATTGAAGAGGGGTAAGAACTAACAACAGGGAACCAATGAGAAAGTGAGAAAGTCCTTGAGAGTCACGGCTGGCTTTTGTGATTGGTCAAACGGACTGAATGTAGAGATTATGAAACATGAATAGAGGTGATGTTATACAACAGAGACATGTGCACTGCTATGAACAGTGGGGTATAAGCAGCCCCACCTTCAGAAACAAGCATTTTGAGTGAACTTGGAAATGAAATACTAAACCACATTCTCACAAGGTTACTGTATCACAGGGGAATAACTGCATTTCCTTCATATTATTATAGTGAGGGGTCTTGACTTCTTTCTATTGAATATTTATGAAAATATACCTGCTGCAGGGTTCCTTTTACACAGCACCATTCTGCATTGAGTATTTTCACTTGCATAATCCCCACCCTACACGTTCACAATTTACAGAAATCTGGGCTGCATTTCATAACTGGTGACACCAGTTACTTAACCCTTTGAGTGCCAGAGGGGTACGCATCTCATTGCTTTGCAGTGCGTTGCATATCCCTCTGGCACTCACAGGGTTAAATATCTCCATAAACTACAATAGGAATATGTGAGCTAAACCAATGTTTTCAGATACAATCTGCAAAGACTGCTAAAGATTACTGACTAGGGTTGCCACCCATCCGGTATTTTACCGGCAGGCCGGTAAAAAATTGGCTTCTGTCCAATGTTAAGTCTATGGAGGGAATGCCGTGGCCGGTATTTTTTTGAAGAAAAGGTGGCAACCCTATTCCTGAATTTGATGACATTTAACCTCTAAAAAGCTAGAAAAATCCCTACTGCCTTGGTCTACAACTTAATTGACTCATCTCTGGCATCTAAGGGGTTCAATTCTGTGTTCCATCTAAAATTGAGCTTTGAGACATGGACAATATATAATCACGGCACATTTTACCTCCTTTATATATGGGTGTCATTGGCTGAGTTCTTACAACAGTTGTACCTACTCTCTATTCTTACAGTGAAAAAACTCAGCACCAAAACGTTATTTATGTTATCTGTCTACTTATCATAAGAAGGCATACGGACTTGACTTGTGTATATTAAAATACCCATATTTATTTAGCCAATAAAACCAAGTGCAGCTACATAGTATGGCAAAAAAAAATGTTTATCTGATTAAAATGGAAACTGATTATAAACTTTAGTCAGTGGGGTTTTTTTTTGTTAACCCTTTGAGTGCCATAGAGGAATCCAATGCACTGAATTGCAATGTGTTGAATAACTCTCTGGCACTTAAAGCGTTAATCTAAATTGATAAAACGTTTTTATGCATTAACCCCCATATGTACTCTGTATTTTATTTTATGTACAGTGCTGCTGCATTTGTTGGTGCTTCGCAATGCTTTGCATACCTCTCTGGTACTCAAAGGGTTAAGAAATAAAAATATGTTTAACTGCAGTTATCATAAGTTTATTATTCATATCATTGTCTCTTTTCTAAGCACGCTTCTAAACTATTTATCTCACTACAGCAATGCAGAGATTTAAAATCCTGGGTCTCCCATAGAAATATGAATTGCCACTAGAATGTCTGGATCCTTCCCATAGAAAGCCACTGAGACATTTTATTTATTATGTTATTTATTGATTAATTATTACCAGGTGGAAGCAGCTACACAGTACAATTACCTGACAATGTTTCTAAATGAAAACGGAAAGACTATTTAACCCTTTGTGTGCCAGAGGGGTATCCAAAGCATGCCTTGGAGAATTCTCCAGTATCCAAACAGAACTGGATTAATATGCCACAGGGCCCTAGGCAAGGTACCAATCTGGGTCCCCCAAGTTTGCCCCCCTCTCCGTCAGATTTCACAATGTTTACTGTATGTGTTTCTTATTTGCTACTTCTATTATAAATCATTACTTAACCCTTTGAGTTCCATAGGGGTACACAACACATTGTATACCCCTTGGACACTCAAAGGGTTAAGTCTAATTTTCTCAAAGTCTCCCATACTTTCCTTGGTGAACACCAGACACCCAGTGTACAGTAGCCTTCATAAGTGAGTGCTTTCATTATGGCAACACACTCACACAAATGTGTACAGACATTCACACAAGCCCAGACAGGCATACATAATACACCACCTCTCTTACCTCTTTATTTGGGCAGACATCATAGAGGAACTACTGTTACTTGACAAAGGGCTCCCCAGCAGCAGTACTTGGCACTCTACCTGTGACAGTGTGCCAAGAAATGGAGAAAATCAGAACTGTTGACTGGGCGATTCCTGTGACAGCACCCCGACTCATGCCAAGAACAGTTATTGGCTGGCACTTACAGTGACAGCTCCCCGGTTCATGCTGAGAAGCAATTATTGGCTGGTGGGCTTTCTGTGATAATGCCAGGACATGCCGGGAAGCACAATTATTGGCTGGGCTGTCAGGACCCAGCAAGTCACTGGGCCCTAGGCAGGCACCCAGGTTACCTTGCCCATAATCTAGCTGTGTATCCAAGGAGTTAAAATCATAATTTAAAGGAGTATTAAGGAAATAGTAATCTATATATATAAAAGAAGACTTTGTGCCTGCCAAAACACACCCAGGGGCGGCAGTGAGGAGGAGTTACTGCTCCCATTGGGTGATTCAATGGGGGCGTGACTTTCACGCCAATTGCAGTGGCCGAAGGCCACTGCTATTGGCGTGAAAATCATGCAGGGAGTTGGCCCGCCCCCACTATTCAGGCCGCTCAACACTATACAACTGAAGAAAAAAAAATGGCCGCCACACGTTCCCACACCACAGACACACACACACGCCCCAGAAACAGACAGAAGCTCCACACATACACACAAGCCACAAAACTTTGCTGTCAAAGCAGACACAACACACTGTCTCTCCCAAACCGATGCGTTCCACTCTGCCTCTCAAAGGGTTAACCACTGGAACACCAACCAGCTCAACTCCCCGCTGTCCGAACAAGGATCAGGGGCGGCAGGTCGACTTCTGGTAGGAGGAAGGGTTCGGATCATTGTGCCCAGTCAAACCCGTCCGATTACTGCATCGACGGCTCTCCCTCACCTCTGTCCTGCCGGGGCCTGCACTGCATTATGATGAATATCACCGATGAAAACTTGGCAGAGCATACTTGGGCACTGTAAGACTCTGTGTCCTTTGTCAGAAGACTGTCCCTTCCCCTTTGTGTTTCACATACTTTACCTGTTACAGACTGACAATTATAGCCTTAACCCTTTGATGCCTCAGACATATTACACATTTATTATTCAGCATCGGCTAAGGAGAAAGTGTGATGGAAGTTACAGTCCAGTGATATATTGAGGGCACCCGGAGTACTGGGGAGTTACAGGTCGAGGTGTTTCAAATGTGAGATCCACTTTTTGTCACTAACACTCCTCGTCTGTTGTCCCCAGCACGGGGGGGGGGGTGCCAGCATCAAACATCTCATCAGAGACAATACATTGTGCTCCTCTCACGATCACATTTGGCTGCTGTGCGCCGCTCCAGAGTCTCTCTCTCTCCCCTCTTCAGGCATTAAAATTAACAGCAAGGGCCAGGCATTGAGAGGGGAGAGAGAGAGACTCCGGAGCGGCGCTCAACAGGCAAATGTGATCTGAGGCATCAAAGGGTTAAGGCTATAAGTGTCAGTCTGTAACATGTAAAGTATGTGAAACACAAAGGGGGAGGGACAGTCTTCTGACAAAGGACACAGAGTCTTACAGTGCCCAGCCAAGTATGCTCTGCTAAGTTTTTATGCTGCACCGCCATGATTCTCACATTAACCCTTTTCACTCTTGTACTGGACTTCAGAAGTGGAAGTACAGGCTGGGACAGCTGCTTAACCCTTTCAGTGGTAGACGACTATGCAACACATTCCTATGTAATGCCTTCACTACCCCTCTGTCACTCAAAAGGATCAAGCCCTTATGCTTCCACTCTCCTTTCTCTCCTCCCACCTTCCTCATTCATATCAGCCCCACAGTGTATGTATATGTGTGTAATTGCTGTGTGTGTGTGTGTGTGTGTGTCTATGTATGTATATGTGTGCACTTGTCTATGCATAATAATATCTCTATGTGTATGCATGTATGTGGCGGTGCCTCTCTATGTATGTGGTTGTATGTATGAATGTCTGTATGTGTGTGTCTATGTATATATGTATGCATGAATCTCTGCATGTATGTATGCATGATAATATTTGTGTGTGTGTCTATGTATATATCTTTGGCTCAACAGACGGGCAACACCGTCCCACACTGCTAGTGTTAAAATATAAATATACACATGATTGTCCATTATAATGTTATATAATGCATAGTACATTTTGCAGTGTCTGTATATTTGTATTCTTCTAGTAAATTGAGTCAAAAGTTTCTCCCTCCTGCCCCTTTCCATCACGTCATGCAGAATTCAGAGATCCGAAAGCTGGTCACTTGACCAGAAGATTTGCAATGAGGGACAATATTTTGCATCAGTATAAGGAAAATCCTACTGCCCTTGAGGGAGGGGGACAGGGTTTTCCTTATAATGACAAAATATTATCCCTCGTTGCAATCTGTCCGAACCAGCCTTCAGATCTCAATGAAGTGTGAATGATGCAAAGGAAATAGGTGGGGGGTTAATTTTTGATGCAATTTACTAGAAGAGTAACGGTTTGAATTCAGATGTGGACCCCTTGCTCACAGTGCCTAGAGGGATCAGCTGCACCTCACTGACAAGGACCAATAAGGCTGAAACGTACGTCTGGGGTTAGCTGTTTTCTTTGTTCAGAGAGGAATGTCTGGCATTTTGTGGCTGGAGTGTCATTTGGTATGACTGGAATGATATGCTTTAGATGATTTTCTCTCTGTGTATGGCACTGATGAGCTAAAAGAGTTTGCAGTCTGGGTGCGAGGACACAGTCCCAGTGAGCTTCTTGCATGTATTTGCTAGCTCATGAGTCTAGTCGAGCATCTCTGACCTTTCTTTCTACATATGCAAATTGCTCTTGGGATTAGTCACCCTAAGAGTAAAGGGGGAATCCAGACGTGAACCCCTTGCTCACAGCCCTTACAGGGATCAGCTGCATTTCACCGATGAGGTCCAAAAGGCCAAAACCTATGTTTGGGGTTAGCTGTTTCCCTTGTTTAGAGAGGAATTGTCTGGCATTTTGTAGCTGGGCTATCATTTGGCAGCACCAGTATAATATGCTTCAGAAGATTTATTCACTGTGTATGGTACTGGTGAGCTAAAAGAGATTGAGTCCTGGACACGAGTACACAGTCCCAGTGAGATTCTTGCATGTATTTGCTAGCTCAAGAGCCTACTTGAGCATCTCTGACCTTTCTTTCTATGTATGCAAATTGCTCTTGGGATTAGTCACCCTAAGAGTAAAGGGGGAATCCAGACGTGAACCCCTTGCTCACAGCCCTTACAGGGATCAGCTGCATTTCACCGATGAGGTCCAAAAGGCCAAAACCTATGTTTGGGGTTAGCTGTTTCCCTTGTTTAGAGAGGAATTGTCTGGCATTTTGTAGCTGGGCTATCATTTGGCAGCACCAGTATAATATGCTTCAGAAGATTTATTCACTGTGTATGGTACTGGTGAGCTAAAAGAGACTGAGTCCTGGACACGAGTACACAGTCCCAGTGAGATTCTTGCATGTATTTGCTAGCTCAAGAGCCTACTTGAGCATCTCTGACCTTTCTTTCTATGTATGCAAATTGCTCTTGGGATTAGTCACCCTAAGAGTAATGGGGGGAATCCAGATGTGGACCCCTTGCTCACAGTGCCTCGTGGGATTAGCTGCACATCGCCGACGAGGACGTCTGGGGTTAGCTGTCTCTCTTGTTCAAAGAGGAATTGTCATTTGGCAGGACCAGTATGATATGCTTTAGAAGATTTCCTCTCTGTGTATGACACTGATGAACTAAAAGAGAATGCACCCTGGGTGCAAGGACACAGTCCCAGTGAGCTTCTTGCATGTATTTGCTAGCTCATGAGCCTAGTTGAGCATCTCTGACCTTACTTTCTGCATATGCAAATTTCTCTTGGGATTAGTCACCCTAAGAGTAATGGGGGGAATCCAGACGTGGACCCCTTGCTCACAGTGCCTAGAGGGATCAGCTGCACCTCACTGATGAGGCCAAATGAGGAAGAAATGTACATCTGGGGTTAGTTGTCCCCCTTGTTCAGAGAGGAATTGGCTTGCATTTTGTGGCTGGACTGTCATTTGGCAGGACCAGTAGGATATACTGCAGAAAATGTCTTCTCTGTGTATGGCACTGGTGAGCTAAAAGACATTGCACTCTAGGCGTGAGGACACAGTCCTAGTGAGCTTCTTGCATGTATTTGCTAGCTCATGAGCCTAGTTGAGCATCTCTGACCTTTCTTTCTACATATGCAAATTGCAAAAATAAAAAAATGCAAAAAAAAATTGAATGACCTGTTTTTTTTTAAAAGTATTAAAAATGTATATTTATAAATTACAGAATAGGAATGGGTAATAACACTCTGTCACTTATTACATTACTTTATTGTATTATGAATAATATGATTTTTTTTTTTTTTTTTTTTTTTTTCCCAAAAGCTTTATTAAGAATAGAAAATAGTAGTACATTACAAGACTATCAACAACGAAAAAATCATAATACAGAGCATTAAGAATGTCACAAAACAGCTTACATTAAATCCATGTCAGAAGAACAGGAGTAACATGAATCCATACATAGTGGGGAAAGAAGCCCTGTAAGTGTAAAGGGGTAGTGAGGAGTGAGAAAAAAAAAAAAATAAAATAGAAGAACATACAAATTGCGTATCTCGTATCATAGTACACACCTCTGTACAATAGTATTGAACACATTGCGGAGTAAGGATGGTATAATACTATATTATAAGACTGAATGTGTAGTCTAATGAAGCCAGACCAGAGTAACCAGTACCCTGGCCAATAAAAGGGACTAAGGCAAAGGACCATACATATATAGAGGAATAGAGGTGGACTGAGATAAGTAAGGTAAAAAAGAAGTAAGAAAGGTAGAAGGAAAGGAGGGACTACAAATTACTGTAATAAAGAACTTCCCGGAATATAAAGGGAATAGCATGTAAGTTCCCTCAGGTAAGGAAGATGCAAGTCTGAGAGTGACAGTGTCAGAGCTGGTCATATAAAACAGAAACTGACAATTGAAAACAATACAGTCCAGCAAATGAAAAAGAAAAGGCGGAGAAGGTACATAACAGAAGATAACAGAGAGCTATAGGAGATAGATTCTGCAAAGAAGAGAGCGAGAAAAGGAGAAAGAAGAGAGGGAGAAGTAAACGTGAACGGAGAAATAGGCCGCGAGGCCCAGTTCACCGTGTAACAAGTACGTAGGTGTCAAAGACCTTGGGGGGGGGGAATGCATATCAGAAATCATGAGGAGATGGCACATAAGAAACTTCTAAATTCTGATACACTCAGGAGGAGCAAAGTATAATATTGGAACATGAACCTTGCCAGTAGGTAAAACAGAGTGCTATGGAAGGAGGCAAGGGAACCATATCTAGGTAGATTTACATAAACAGTCACCATAGTAATGGTAAAGCAAATATACATGTAGCTAAATTATAAACCCTAGGGTACATAGTGCAGCAGAACTGAGGCTGCTCCCAGAACCTCTACATAAGATAATACACGTGAGATAACATCAAGGTTGGAGGATCCGCTGAAGCCATGGGTACTAGGGCCAAAGTTAACGATAAGCAGTAAATTACCATTATGAACCCATAAAATTCTCTAACACAACAGTAATCATATATCCCACCACCATCAGAGAGACACTGGAGCCGGTCCCGACCCGCGCGCGAGATCGGGCGCGGCCCCGGGGAGTCCACCGACAGGGCAAGAATAGACACAATCAAATAACATGCATTGAATATTCAAACCGGGAGAACATAATAACTGGGCTGAGTCCTTAAAAGTCCATAAAACAAGGTAGAGGTAGCATCTATAAACTATAGAATATTATCTGGAATCACCGGAAACCCTCCGGGCCCAAGAGTGCCTCCCGCGATCTCCCAGTACCTTCACGATATACTGCTCCGCTGACATACTGGAAAGTACACAGTCAAATATGCTCAACTGAATAGAGTGCTGTCAAAGTGAATAACGATGTCCCATTTGAGCGTGAGATGAGAGAAGTAGGGATGTTAGGAAGGAAACTGGAGCTCCAGCGCAACGTATGATCCCAACATTGCAATACCCGGATCCCAAGGAGCGACATCCCAACTATAGATCATGTCTCGGAATGGAGAAAGGTGAGTGATCCATAATGCTGGCTCATTTGCCTGGTAGAGCTCTGGTTCCGGGTCCCCCAATCGCACCAGTGTGAGGGTAGAAACAGGGGAGGCTTTTTCATAGAATTTATCTGTAAGAAACGTAGCTCTGTACTCTTCATCGCCAGAGACCCGATGAGTGAGAGGATCATCGTAGCCGAAGTTAGGTTTAGGCATAGACTTCCCGTGTACATCCATTTCAGCCTCCGGTCGGTTCACCGACAATGTGTTGCGTCTCCCGTGACCTACAGCCACTCGTAGACTGGCGAGTACATCCCGCACTGACTCTCGGAGCTCCTCCAGGAAGGCTTGATATTCTGCCCGCGACATTGGGCACCGCAACTCCGATGCAGTAAGGTAAGGATGAGTTAAGCTATTAAACGGAGATTGTTGCGGTAACTCAGGAGTCGCATCATTGGGATCCCCAGCACACACAGTAGGACTTGTGGGTGCAGTTCCCTTTAGAACAACCAGGTCGCCATCTATCATGGCGGTCAGCAGTGCTCTCCGGTTGGAATGGCGCGAAATGAAACAATTAGTGAAAGCTTGCATGTCGAGTATATGACCATGGACTGTGATGCATGAAACGAGGCCCCGTTTCACAGGGAAAATGTTCAGTAGGATTTACAGCGAGTAGAAAGCAGATGTAGCTAATAAAACAGGATCATTAACAAGTAGCTCTAGGAGCTGTAAGAAAGTACGTCCATCTTAGTCCTCAGTCAGCTCCGCCCCGAATAATATGATTTTACTTTTATTTTAGTCTAATGATAATAGTTAATAACCAGTATACTACCACATAGAAAATAGAGAAGTGATATAGTGAGGATTTTTTTAACTGTGGTACCTTAATAAATACTGAGTTTAAAATTAATTTAAAAAAAAATCAGTCAGTTATGGTTAGATTTAAAGTAAACATATGTTTCAGTCATCCAATATAACTCACATGTACCATGGGGAGGCTACAGCTCCTCCCAGTTGGCTTGAACAATTCTCAAAGAAGTGTAGGGATGGATCCTCCCCCTCCTCATTATCAGGCTACCTTACCAATCCACACACAGATAGACTTGTACCATTCTCCAAGTAAAAAGGCATAGAAAAGTTTTGCTTACTTTTATTTATTTATTAATTACTAGTTGAAGAGCCTGTTACACGGGCCACAGTGCCACTGCCAGCCGGTCGCGGGGCAGTCATGCACAGTAGAGACTTCCCACGCCACGGCTGATCAGCCTTGTCACGGGCAGTCTCTACTGTGCATGACTGCAGCATGCGCAGCAGTCTGTACTGCACATGACTGCGTCGTTACACACGTTTTAGCAAATTATTATATAGGATTTTATACTCTTATTTATTCTTTTCTTATTTTAGTAGTTCTTATATGTGTTATACTTTTTTATTTGTTTTTATTAACTTTTATAAAATTTTGTATTAGGAGAATTACGCACCTTTAAGGGTGCGCTTTACTGCATGACCGCAATGCTTCAATTTCTTATATGGGACAGACAAGTTGTAACGTATCTCCGCAATTGTTACACCTGGGGCTTAACCGTAGGCTAAGAATTAAGGGGCATCTTTGATCACCCTTGTATACTGTTCGTCACACAAAAATCGCGCTTCCTATAGAATAATCAGGACACTTATGCCCCTCATATGGTGTGGCCCCTACCACTACACTAGGGCCCTCTAGCCTTTAACAAGAGACAATTTTGGTCAAGGAATTAAAGTCCTCTATTACACAATTAACTCTTCCCCTCCATGGGGTCCTGCAGCCCAACAATCCCCCCCACCTCATTCAGGTTTTTGGCCACTAAGGATCATGTCATTCATGATCTTTATGATTCATCTGATGAGTCCTTTGAGGCCAATTTGGATGAAGAATAGTGTGAATAATGGGCTTATTCCAATATGTATGTAGTCCCCTTTGAGGCTGACCCTGTGTATTCTGGGGGGGGGGTTATTTATTTTTTTTTAAACTTTAATAAGTAAAAAATAAAGCAAAAAAATGTTATAAGGAAATACAAGTTGAAAACATTTTGGCGTTGAATCTGCAGCATATTGAAAAATCCTTTTAAGGTGTAATGTTAAAATACCTAAAAGTGAGTTAAAATATTCCAAAAAATGAATTTATAAAACTCTAAAATGTGACAGCCAGGGGTAATAGCTATTGTTCAAATAGTATTTTTTAATTTTTTTTTGTATTGATATTTTTATGAAAATGATATAACGATGCAGTAATTTTGGGTTATTTCATTCTATTTTTTTCTATTGCAAACTTTAGTCCTTCATCAACCTTTTTTTTATAAAATGTTCAACATTGGTGATAATTAAGCTAATAAAATTATTTACTAATAGTAACCTTTTATTTTTCTTGTTTTAATTTTTTTATACAGCAATATATACCGATGCCGTGTGGAAGGAAGAGGAATCATAGACATAAGAAAAAGTTGAAACTTAAAATAATGTTTTTGTTTGTTTGAAATTATATATATTTTAATCTTTACAAATTAACAGTATTTATTTCTATATCTATTGTTAATTTTTTTTTATTTTTTTTTTATTACAGTGTGGTTAATAAAACCAAATGTGTTTGGGTTTTTTTGACCAAATAAAAAATGTTTTACATGTTTAATAGCATTATTTGTAAATCATTCATCAGTAATAAAAATTTAAAATACTGAGAATTTAAATTTTTCTGTTATCATTTTATATTAAAAAAAGTGTTGTCAATTAAATATTAATAATAATTATTCACCTACAGTTGAAAATTTTACTGAATATTGTAAATCATTTTTATGCCATTTATTTACTATTAGTAATTATTTTAACAGTAAATATATTATTTTTTATTTTCAATAAACATTACAATGCAAATTATACATAATTCCTAAACAATAACTTCACACAACAACATTAAAATAGGTAAATTTTCTTTTATTGAACAATTTAAACCCCCCCCCAAAAAAAATTTCTATAAACATCAAAGTTACTCTGTAACCGATTTTAAAACTGTTTAAATTAGAAGTATTACCTACCAACAAGTTAACCTTAATCGCTTTAACAGCGCTGTGTGGTTTAAAAAAAAAAACTTGATAGAAATCCTGTTAGAGGGTTTACTCTTTCCCTCTGCACGTCTCTCCTCATTCTGACCGGCACCATTGTGCCGATGAGAATACAGGATGTGCTCCAGCTTACTGAGAGACCAGCAGGGAGGAAGATCTCTCCTGTATTCTCGTTGGCACGATTGTGCCGGTATGAATGAGGAAAAGAGAGAGAGTAAACCCTCAAACATTTCTATTGCTCTTTAAAAAAAAAAAAAAAAAAACCCACTCAGAGCTGTTAGTATAGCTATAATAAAGAGATTTAGGTTATCTTGTTGGTAGGTGATACATCCCCTTTAAATATAAAAATAAAAATTTTACATTTATAATTTGTATTACAAACAACTTTTAGAATTTTGAACTTCAAGTCAAACAATAGTTATACACATAAAACATAATTTGTTTTTGTAAACATGCCACAAAAAAAAAATTGTTTACAATGAATAAGCCATATCCATTGCAGCATAATCTGGAACTGGAATATACCCTGTATATGTATTATGAGGATCTGGGAACGTGCTCCTAAATGCAACAACCACACAAGCTGGAATGGGTCGTCTATTCCTCAGTCCGAGATAACCGTGAATCCAGCATGTAAATCCTCTGTATGCCACTTTTCTTACTTGTCTGTGAAATATAAAAAATATTATGTTTTATTATGTGTGTAACAAAAAATTCTAAAAAGTAGAATAAGAAAACATTGAAATAATTTGAAGATTATAAAAGGTAAGATTGAACTTGTATGGTCCAACAACTGCTAATAAGTACATCTACCAGTTAGCATTTTTATTCGGTCAACTGCATAGTCTGTCATCAGCTTTAAACCTACTCATTCCTATCCCTGGTACAAAAAATGCAAATAAAATAAATACATATCCCAGCATACCTCCACAGGTCCTGCCTGACTGCATGAACTCCATCTCCATACTCCGGTAAATGTCACCTATGAAGTTACAGCAACAACCTCCACTTGATGTTTGCTTTAATTTTTAAGGTGCTAGGAGATGGTGAGTGGAAGGAGGCAGGGTGATGGAGTTCAAGCAGTAAGATGAGCAGGCGATGGGGACACACACCCTCTCTATATATTATATTTATATATTAATATAGTTTCTTATACTAATTTTAAAAAATTTGAGTAATTTATTTAACAAAGCGATGATAAATGGCCACTGGAGGTCTGCTGGTGATAGTTCCCATCATATATGATGAAAATACACAGTCCGCGTTTAAACCGATGTCTCTGCAAAGATCATTATTCATAATACACGTGTGGGTATATCAAGGTGTTGATGAACCGCTGCTAGTTCATTGCAACAAAGATTTTCTTCTTCTGTCGGCATAAGCTGACAATTGCCACAAGAACACCAGTCAGACCTCCCTAGTCTACTAATAGCGCTTGGAGTGTCCTCATCTTAAGTATATTCTGATGTTCCCTTTGAGGATCCATTCCTCCTCCTTTTCAGAAGATGATGCTTGATTTTGAGCATTAGACGAGTCTAAAGAAAATAATTTGAGAATGAATGTTAAAAATCATTACTTTTTTTATCTATTAACCCATTGCGAGCCAGAAAGGTTCGCAACGCATTGTGTTGCGTACCCCTCTGGCACTGAAAAGGTTAAAAATATAGAAAAAATAGACTAAATTAATTTTTACATAGTAATTTAATGTGTATGTATTATGGCATGTAAATTCAACAAAAACTTTTTTATTTATACGAATATAACAGTTAAAAACTTACCATGTCATCTCTAGGAGCAACATAACTTTCATTGTCAGATGAATTAGTAGAATGAGATGGTGTTTTTGAAACTGATGATTCAGTAGCCATGGTCAATTTGAATACAAAGAAAAATAGACCTAAAAGAAAATGGATAGAGAGAGAGAGTGAGAGGCAGTCATCTGGGCAGACAGAATCTATTTATGTCTGCCAGATGACTACCTCTCACTCTGTCTTTCTCTGTCTCTAAATTTAGTTGTAGATCTCTGTTCGACTGTTTCTATATCTCGGAGCATGTCTCTCTATGATGTGGATTGTGTATTACTTAGCTCTACTTCTCTATATTTGTTGAAATACATATATTTTAATTAGGCTGAACATATTTCCTTGAAACAAAAATGGGATGAGGTTATGTAATATTCCGTATTTTATTTATCATGAAAATTACCATAGAGTTTTGGACAGTTATGACTCATAAGACTCTATGTTAATCAATGGGTACGGTAAAACCACAGTAAAACAACTAGTCTGACGAAGTTCTGATTATATCGAATACCTCTTGCTCCCATACTGCCTCAACCTCCACACCCTGTGTCCACCTCCACACCCTGTGTCCACCTCCACCCTGTGTCCACCTCCACACCATGCCCACCCTGTGTCCATCCACCTCCACACTGTGTCCACCTCCACCATGTCCACCTCCACACCATGCCCACCCTGTGTCCATCCACCTCCACACTGTGTCTACCTCCACACCCTGCACATTATCTATGTACAGGCGCGCACACAATAGGGATAGGGGACGGGTCCTCTAAGAAAGTGGGCACGAACATAAAAATTGAGTGACAGGGGAAGAAGAAGTATGCGCAGCCACAATAGAGGGAACTTAGGAAGATGGCACCGATCTGCTCTTTCCGTATTGAATAGTAAGAATGCACTTTTGTAATATATATGAACATTTTCAGAAGACCAAATCAGCGTTTATAAAGTGGACATAACACAATTAAGAGATGTGGCAACTGTTGATTCTGCATGAAAGTTCTGCTTTAACCTGAATATTTTGGCAATACACCATACTATTTTATGCTAATTCCATGCACAGGATGCTAATCATGAACAATGGATGGATTTTACATTTAAGGAGGTTAATAAAAGCTGACATGACAAATATAAATCCTGAATATTTATAAAATGGTAGCCATATCAACTTTTCATGAGAGAAATTCATGGATGATTTACATTTTGAGTAGTGCCGTCTTGTAGTGTGTATTTTATCATGTAGCACCTACTTTAGGAATGTGGCAATCAGATTATTAACTTTGAATTATGTTTAATATTCATCCTATTTTTGAGATACCACATAGCTTACAACAGAAATGGAGTTACATCACTGATTCACAGAGTTTACACCTGAAATGGAGCTCCACTTCTGCTGATTTACTTTAGCAAGTTGGAGATGGAATTAAGTACTGGCCCTTCCACAAAGGCTTCAGTCTGGCCTCGTGGACAACATGTGTTCTGTTAAGTTTTGGGAGACTTTGCATCTCCAAGCCTTCATTATTCTCTTAATGATGCTAATTAGTTCTGTTCGAGTCCAAACATTATCCACTGTGCTATTCACAATGCCTCCAGTGTATAGGGACTACCTATATTAATTTAATGCTTAGTGTGTAGTAATATTGGTTCAGCAAATGACTTAGCATAATGTGCCTCACATGTGCCACCAACAAATAAAGTTTGATTTCTCAAAAAACAACTTGCATTGCGAACTAATGGCTAGTACAACATGTACAGCTTTCAGCTCTTTAGAATTGACTATATCTATCTTAAAGTGACAGGTCAATTTTAAGTAAAAATCTAATTTCTAAAAATAATACTTATTGACAACATTTAAGAATGGCTTATAATTTCTTAGGATAACCTATAAAATACATGTGATGAAATCAAGAGGTGACAGTTAAAGCAGACCCGTCATATAAAAAATTGTATATTAATAATAATACGTTCTTAAATATGTGTCATTTACTTTTAACATAAACATTGTGTGATCTACCTGTTTAGCCTGATATAACAGACTCGTGGAACATTGTATTGAGAAGAACTGGCTGTGGTTTTTAAAAATGATGGTTCAATGAAAAAAAAAGTGTCTCCAGATGACAGAATAAAAAACAAGGTGTTCCCAAATTAAAAACAAATCTTCTCCCTTATTAGACAGTTTGTTCCAAAATGTGACATGCTCGCAGTCTGGAAACAATTCTAACCTATATTAGGAACACCGCTATTATTATTATGTTGGTTTCAGTAGCAGGAAAAGCAAAAGGAGAAGATAAACTTAAGGTAGAGAAGAAGGTAGAGTAAGTGAGGTTTGACAGCTGGAACTGTCAGTGGGTATGGATACACGCTGGTCAAAATATCAAGAATGAGAGAAGCAGAAAGAAGAGGGGAGAAAAAGGTGAAAGGGGAAAGGAGAGGAACAGGGAGTCCATATGGATGAGCACTCACCAGTGTAGACCAATTATGTCCTATGGATAGGACTCACAGGTATGTAGAGCGGGTGCACTAAGTCAAGGGTCCAGGTTATAGATACACTGTGACCAAGGAGGGTCACACCAAGGGTTTAAAATGTGAATTCCAGGGATTCCAGATTGAGATGAAACCAGATAAGAAATTAGTGGAGACAGCATGCAACCTCTCCATTTCACAATAGGTATGTACCTTGAGAGATGGGGGAATAGCAGATTTCCAGGCTGCTGGAATTACAGCTCTGGCAGCCATCAGCATAAATCGAACAAGGGGCAGGGAAGAATGGGGCTTAGGATCTGACAGGATGGGTGGGGGGGGGCAAACAGACACACTAGATAGAAGTTTGTCTCCTTGGATAAGGAGTATCTAAAATGGTGGACATTGTTAGCAATAATTTTATAACACTTTTGTGGATCCAAGTGATGATTTAACTCCTCCTCCCAGCGCTTCATACAGGAAAGCACAGTGCTCATGTCCAGCTTGATGAATAGGCAACATAAGTGAGAATTTTCAAGGGAGTGCAGGAGTGAGTTATAAATCGTTCAAAGTCTATAAGAGGGCATGGAGTGTAGAAACCCAAGATCAGGGAACTGAGTGATGCACCTGGTGGTACTGCCATAATAGTGCATGCTAAAAGTCCCATTGTTCCAAATGACAAAGTCGATGGCACCAGAGTCCGAGACCAGAGTATGGACATCATACTGAGATCATATGTGAAATTGAGCGGCCACAAGGCCAGGAAAAAAATTCTGAGTTACCTATAATGGAAAATAGTGAGGGCGGGTATGGGGTAAGGCTTAGAACCATACAGCAAATGCCCCAGAATGCAGTGTTAGGATGGAGTCAGGAAGTGAAGAGCCCCACTCCCACAGCAATTAAGATGGCTCCAACCCGGAGTGAGGAGGATAAGAAGCTAAAATCCAGTCTTTCAAGAGAGTCTAGCAATATTTGTGGCCAACAAATAAAAAAGAGGTTCAGGGGGCCGAGATCTCTGTCCCCGGGAGATCTGCAGAGGAGATAGAGCCGAATACGAGGTTTCTTATAATACCAAAAATCCTCTAGCATCGCCTGTATTTTTTTTATGAGACTCGGGGAGAAATATAACAGAACAGCCTGGAAGAAGTATAAAACCTTTGGCAAGCAGATCATCCTAACCAAATTACTGCAACCCAGCCAAGAACATAAAAAGAATACCAGTGGAGCAAGTCTGCATTTAATGTGTCCAAAGCTATAAAAGGTTCAGCTCAGGGATGCTAGACATCCTAACCGCTAGACGAATATCCAGATATGGGATGAATTCATAAGCCCAGGGAAAGGGAAAGGAAGAACACAGCAACTCGACCTGGCTCAAGGGCATGGTCAAGTCAAGAATCTCGGACTTTCCATAGTTATTCCGTGCCATAGAGATATGGCAGAAGAGGCTGGTCATCAAGATCAAGTGGGAAGGGAGGCCAATGGGTGGGATATTAAGAAGAGGATTTCATTCACATAGGACACAGTTTTAAAGTGGTGAGTGACAGTTGAACCACATTCCGCATTTGCTCCAGGGTCAGACTAAAAATCAGTGGGAAGAGGGGACAGCCCTGCTGCTTGCCATTAGATATGGTGAAAGGGTCTGAAAGATAGCCACTGACCTTTACTCTCGCTGAAAGAGTGGAATAGAGAGACAGAACCGAAGTAAGGAATCTGGGGATCACAACTGATATAAGGTAGGTATCCAATATATAAGACCACAGACCATATCAAACTACTTTTCTGCATCTGTTGACACTAAGATAGAGAGAATGTTTTGGAGTATGGCTAAATCGATTAGAGCCATAGCCTCTGCTGTGTTATGTATAGCTTTTACGACCCGGCACAAAACCTGACTGATCTGAATGGATTAACCATGCAAGAAAAGGGCACAGTGTGGAAGCTAAAAATTAGATGTATAATTGACTTTGAGTTTTGACAGACAGATCAGTTGGTAGTTCTTGCAAGATGACCGGTTTTGTGAGTGATTGAAATATGTGCTTCTAAGGCCTGCTTGGGAAAACCACCTCCAGATGCAACCGCATTAAAGGCTTCCACCATCAGCTGGCCCAATACGTCCGTATAAAGATGATAGTAAACCCATCAGGCCCTGGGCTTTTGCCAGGGGCAGAGAGAAGTTTGTCCCTGGAAAGGTGGGCCTCCAGGGAAAGGACTGTGTTGTCAGCCAATTTTGGAAGACCAGAGTGCAAAAGGAAAGCATGAGTCACTGAAGGCCCCTGGCCACTCCTGTCAAAATGTCTGCAAGGAGTTAGCCCTCCCTCAATATTCGCCTGAACAAAGAAACCATGGCTGTCTCACACACACTCTCTCTCAAAGTGGCCTCAGCCGGACATGTGCACACACACACACACACACACACACACACACACACACACACACACACACACACACACAACCTCTCACTCTCTCTGACTCAAAGGTGCCTCAACTGGACCTGTATTTTGGCCACCAAAGGGAACCTGCAGTGCAATGGGGAATATCCTGCCACTCAAGGGGTTAAGGACGCCTGTAAATCTTCTTTTACTTTATGTGTTTCAACATTTGCCACAAAACATGAAGAAAGGCAGCCATCAGGTACACTCTTAACCCACTCAGTGTCAGAGGGTTACAATGCATTGCTCAGCAATGAGTTAAGTACCCCTTTGCCACTGAAGGGGTTAAGTAACACCATAATTGTTTAATCATTTGCTGTATTTGGGGCGCAGAACAGAGCAGCAGCATTGGGGGAAGCCTCATCCAAATGGCAACAGTGTGTGCTTTCATATACTGCCCACTGTCACACCTTAGAGTTGCATATCCGGCCCAGGGAACACAGCGCAGCACCAGGGGGACACTCCTACAGGCGCTCATAGCATAGCTTTGCATATCGTATGCAAGGCTATGCTGTGAGCCCCTGTAGGAATTTCCCTCTGTGCCGCGCTGTATTCGCTGGGCCAGATAAAGGTGAACATGAATTAAAAGAATTATAGGTAATTTGACTGAACATATAATGCACTTGCAAAATATGTAAATTCATAATAAGATGTAACTCTCTCTTAAGGGGCTTTAATTTATAATCCTAAATAACATCTGTCTTGAGAATTACTCTACCAGTCTTTTGCTTGAGAAGTTATAACATATGTAACCCCACAACTCAGCAAACGTGCAACTTCAGCACATTTTCCAAAGTGTGTTACTAATGGGGTTATGCCATTGTGTGTGTATATCATTAGAATACACAGTAACTATAATAGATTTACATTGGAAGTGGTGTGTAACAGGCTTACCATAATACATTTCGGTGTCACAGTATAGCTGCTTATAAGGCAAACAACTGCCATAAAAATTGTAATTTTCCAGCGAAGTGCCGCAAATTAAAAAGGTCAGGATGAACTTCCAGCTGCATTTAAACTTTTGAGAGCCAGATAGGTATTCACTGCATTGCGCTGCAATGTGTTGGATACCCCTCTGGCACTCAAAGGGTTAACAGCCTTTATTTTATAAATACTATTACGTTTTACCCAAAATGCGTTTCTGCACATGAACCCTGTGAGTGACAGAGGTGAATGCAGTGCAAACCTCTCTGGCACTCCTTCTGTGAGTAAACTACAGTATCACGTATTTTACACTCAGACTCTGTAGGTAGGTCAGAGCAATGCATTGCATACTCATCTGGCACTCAGAGGGTTAAAACACTAATTGTGACACTCAAAAACTAAGATACTGAGCAAAATAATTACTAGACTTGTGCACGGGCAAATTTTTCGGTAAAATTCGAATTCGGACTAATTTTTTTTTTCTAATTCGGATGATCCTAATTTCGGACCGGGCCTATTCGATTTGAACGAAATTCTGATCCATTCCGAATTATTCGACCAAATTTAACATGGGTTAAATGATAGCAGTGCGCCTCCGTGCACGCTGCTATCATTGTTTGCAGACAGGGTGTGCATTTAGAAAAAGATCCATCCCAAAAACGGACATTGTCGTACATTGCCAGTCTGTGCATGTCACCTCTACCCCAGCATGGGATGCCAGTCACAATGCAAACGTCGAACATCGAGAACCCATGCCTGTCATTCAATTTAGCATGTTCGAACATCGAAACCCCATGCCTGTCCTTCAATATAGCATATGCTCGAACATCGAAAACCCATGCCTGTCATTCAATTTAGCATATACTCGAACATCGAAAACCCATGCCTGTCACATCCTACTCAACATAAGTGGTCGACTTGAACATGGACAAACTACATGTCACATTCTATGTTAGTACATGGATAAAGATTAAGGTTTCATTTTCTGGTACCAGCCTCCTACCCTACTGTCCCTCTTTAGTACCCAAATTCCTCTCTCTCATTTTCCTATCCTGATTTCCTCTCATATCAGATAAGTCTATGTGTATATACATTGTAGTGTTTCATACTACATCAAGAATAAACATCAATGATTGTAATGTGATAGATGTAATGTGTTAAAAAGAAAAATTGAGACATTCTGTTGTGAACAAACTGCAACACAGGAGAGAAATAAAAAAAAAATGCTTGACATCTATACTGAAGAGGGGTCCACAGCATTGTCTTAGTATAGCAATATCACAGTTTTCAGTGAGTGTGCAATACAGGGCTATATGGTAATTGCTGGGCATTTCCCAACATCATAATCAGGGGATGATGGGAGTTGTATTCTAACTACTGTTAGGAAACACATAAGTGATGCACATTCATCTCCCACCTAGAAATTATTTACACATGAGGCAACTCCCCTAAGTAATACCTAGCCCCTTTCCAAGTGAAAGGACTTCCAGAAAGGCTTCAGATCTCTTAGTGACTCACCTGTTATTGCCAGTCAGCGGGACCCGGAGAGTAGGAGGGGGTGATGCTATGGCTGCAGATTAAGTCTGGCACGGTGCTCTTAGTTGGTCACTCGTCACAATATTGAAGCTCAGCCCAGCCGGCACCTTCCGGGTGGAGACACCTCACAGCAATCCTGTTCAGGACACATCATGCACTGTCGTGCACTCATACTAGGGATCCCAAATGTTTAGACTCATTTCGTACAGGGGGCACCCTCCTGTATTTGTAAAACCTCTCTAGTAAATCTGGGACGGTAGACCTATTTACTCAAGTCTTGACTTTAGGTGGGCGATAAACAATACAAAATAGGCATAATGTTTCACTATCACATAATTCACGTCACTGAAGCAGCCAGCAGGCATCGCCACTGAGTGAGCATAGGGCTGCCCGGCTGCTGACAGTCACACTGATGGGACACCCTGCAACACAGAACTGGCGGAAGAGCACAAAATAAACATGCTATGGGACGGCAAATTGCCACCCCTGTCAAAGTGCGGCCTGGGTCCATGGACCCACTGGGACCCATGTAAGGGCCGGCCCTGTATTCGAACAAATACCTAATATTTTTTTATATTTTGCACAGGAACAAATATTACTCGCTTTTGCAGTGGCAATAACTGGAACTAATGCTGGCTGCCTACCTATGCCTAGCCTAATGCTACCTGCCTGCCTACACAACAACTGGACACTCTCTAATCTCTTCTCTCTCTGAGCTCCAACAACGCAATGAGGAAATGCAGGCTGTCTGTGTGACTGTGTCATTAGTCCAACCCCCATCATGAAACGAAGAAGGCTATTCGAATACAGACAAAAGAGGGAAGTAGTGCATGAAACGGAGAATGGAATTGGACTAGAGACATGGAGGGAAAATTATGGAGGGAAAGTAATTGAGCGTGCACAGGAAGTACAAAAAAGTCCTGGTCAAAAGTAGTCAAAACTTTTGGAAATGTGTTGATTACCGAAACTTCCGACGAATTTCGGTCCTGGGCTGTTCGGAGTCGGATCATTCGGATTGGCCGAATGTCTCCGAATGACCCCATTTTTGACGAAATCCGAATGTCTCCGAATGAATTCGCACAAGTCTAATAATTACAGTGTCATGGTTTGAATTTAAGACAACTTATTAAATACTTTTACTTACAAAATGGACATATTCATTTTACAAATTGTTAATTATTCCCTTGGTTGAATGAAAGCACTCCAATGAATTTGACTCCTGAGGTGTTAGAAGTTCAATGGAAGAAAAAAATAATACATACTGACATAAGGTAACAAAAAGCACTCAATGAAAAATATCTTTATTTAAAAAATACAAAACCTAGTATTTCACCATTTACATTAGTGCATGTAACATTAGAAAGGTCTGTAAAAGATCAATAAACAAATGAATGTCTGCTATAAAGTGCTGATATAAAATATAAATATCATTTTAAAAACCCTTAATGGATTTACTGTTGGATCTTCATATTTGGTCACTATAGAAGATGGTGAGTGTCCCCCAGTGGGAATGGATACAGCATTGTAACATATTCACTAGCTGAACAACCTACCAACTTGAGTTCTGGAGCAGTCCCCACAAGGTTCATCATGTTCAGATCTCAAGCAAGCAACCAACAGGAAACATTTTTGCTAATTCTCTAATTCAGATTAGCAGGATTCTCTTTTAAACCTGCTCACTTTATATTTCTTAAACTGAATGATGTAACATAATGTAATCTGTGTAATTCTAAGGCAGGATGCTAGCATCACAAGCCCCATAGGTGTTACATACACCCTGCAAGCCACCAGTTGGAAAGCTCCGTTCTAGTTAATCCCCGATTAGTCTAACTCTGACTACCAGTCAACATCCTTTCTTGGAAAGTTTTGACTAATCAGAGCTAGTAGTTACTCCAGAACCGAACTTAACAAAACATGAAAACATTTTCTTTCAGCAAGTAGTTGTAAAAACAATAATTTGTGTTCCCTTCTTACACATGACATCAAACTCCCTTTCTCAGAAACCAGTCAGAACACTTAAGAGTCAGTAACCATTCTGCCCACTCATTGGGCAAGTGCTTCCTTCGTTAGTTCCATGTTGTTCAAATCACTGTACATGCTCGAATACATTTAGAAATATATAAGACTAGTTGAAGAGCCCGTTACACAGGCCACAGTGCCGGCCGGTCACAGTGCAGTCATGCCCAGTGGAGACTGCCCGAGCTGCGGCTGATACGGAGCGAGACGCGAGCGCCCTGCTCTGTATCAGCCGCTGTGCGGGCAGTCTCTACTGCGCATGACTGCACCGCACGCAGCCGTCTCTACTGCGCATGACAGCTTGTGATAAACTTTAGCGAAATATTATATAGGATAAGAATTTTAATGGAATGCTCAAACTTCTTTCATTCTTCCAAGCTGCCTTATGCCATGGGCTCTGACATCTTGTGGGATAAGACTGAATCATAAAGTGGATATCTGAAGTGTTTCCATATTACTAACAGCAGGCGTACGGCAAGTGCAGTACAAGCAACAGCCAACAAAACAGCTGGAAAAAAAAAAAGATCAAATTGGTTAAAACTGAAACAGTACATTTCAACACCTATCGATGTTACATGTTCGACTTGTAAATAAAAATCAAATAAAATTTGGCACACAATGCAACAGTGATATTACTTCAAACTCAGTTTAATCCCTTGAGTGCCAGAAGGGTGACCACCGCATTGCCAAGCAGTGTGTTGGACACCCCTCAGCTACTCTAAGGGTTAATCCCTTGGATTTTAGTGAGGTCTCAAACACTTTGCTTCCCAAGCTTTGGAGCCCTCCCTCTTTAGAATCCAAAGGGGTAAAATAAAAAATATTTTTATTTACGAGCTTTTTGTCTGGAGGAAAAAATGACAGTAAAATCTTGGGGTTAAGAACTTCTGATGATAATGACTAAAGAGCTCTTACCAATAAAAATGCCGTTTTGGCCTGGGGAAACTTCATCAAAATTCTTGTCCAAAGCTCCGGATAAACCAAGAATAACCACGATATATACAGTTATTGTATAACGGACATATTTATCAAACAAGAAGTTTTCCAAACAAAACCTGTAGAAGAAAAACAAAAAAACCCACACATTTAAAAATATAAACATTTTTAGAAGATTTTGTGGCTTCAGAATAATCAGTCACCATTTCTATGTGGATAGTGTAAAATAAATTTGATAATCAGGTTATGCTAATTAATATAAACAATTACATTAGATTATTATTCTTTTTAGTTTTATAAAAGAATAAAGCAAATAATTTGTTGTTATAGTTATAAAATACATTGCCTTGCTACAGGGCATACTGTACTTTGGCTCCTAGAGTTGAAGGCAACATGTTGAAGCTTGGGTATGACTTTTCTTTTTTAACTTTTGTGATAGTCTTCCTCTTGTGTATCCCTGGTATAAAGTTCTAGATGGCATCTCCCATACTTTGATCCTGAGACTCAGGTTTTTGACCCAGTTTCAGGCTGAAGAGAAAAGTTTTCAGTAGAGATGCACCGATAGCACTTTTTAAAGACCGAGTACGGACACTTTTTTCAAGTACTCACCGATACCAATTACCGATACTGTTTTTTGCGGTCATTTGCCAGTTTTCCACGTACTTAAAGCGTGCATATTATATATATATATGCTTTAGGTACTTGGAAAACTGGCAAATGACCGCAAAAAAAGTATTGGTGAGTACTTGAAATATACACACACACCACCTCTTGACTGTCCCCTTTTGCCTCTTTCTCCCTCTCTTGATTCCCACCTTTTACTTCATTCTCCCCCTCTTGAGCTCCCTCCTTTTGCCTTGGCTTTTTCTCTCACTTTTGATCCCCTCCTTGACTCTTGATCCCACTCTTTTGCCTCTCTCGCTCTCTCCTGATCCCCTTCCTTTTTGCCTCTTCTTGTTCCCCCTCCTTTTGTCTCCTGATCTTTCCTCCTTTTGCCTTTTTTTTTTTCTTTTTCCCTTTTGCCTCTTTCTCCCTCTTGGCCCCCCTCTCTGCCTCTTTCACCACCCGCTCAATATCCCATCTTGCCTCCCCTTACCCTCCTCTGCCGGGTGCTCGCTGTTCTCTCGCGAGCCCCGGCAGAAGTCAGCGTTGGAGCGTTGCCACGGTAACCCGCGGCAACGCTCAGAAGCTGCAGGAGGGAGAGAGGCAACCGGGGAGCATTGTGAGCAGCTCCGCGGGCTCTCTCACTGCAGCACCGGCCCTGACACAGGGTATTGGTGCTGGCATCGGCAAATGCTGGTATCGGCACCGATACCAGTATCGGTGCAACCCTAATTTTCAGGGTAAGACAGTTCAGTGTTTCCTACTTCATGATCTGCAACAGAAATGTAGAGGAAGACACCCTGCTTGTTTTGTGTGTGATCAAACAGTGATATCTCCAAGTTGTAGCCTATTAAGGAAGCTTTGAGGACAGACTGGAGCCGCTCTGGGTTACAGCAAATAGGGACATATCGTCTAGAACAGTGTTTCTCAACTCCTGCCCTCAGGACCCACTAACAGGCCAGGATTTGATGATTTCCTTGTTAGAGCACAGGTGAGTTAATCAATGTGAATGAACCTCTGATCACCACACCTGTGCTCTAGCAGAGAAATTCCTAAGTCCTGGCCTGTTAATGGGTCCTGAGGACAGGAGTTGAGAAACACTGGTCTAGAAATCTAAGTTCTTGGGAGCTTTACGAGTTAACATTTCAAAGCTATATCAAGGTGAGCTCATTTTGAAAGTTTTCTGGTATGGTGACTCCTGCTATATCCATTTTTCATAATGCTTGTTTTATTAATTGCAGTTACAGTTATGGATGATATGTTGAGAATTCAAATGGGATTTTTTTTCCACAACATTTACTACATATAGTAAGTTAGGTTAAACGTATGTAGAATTTTACTGAAAATAGCACATCTGCAATACAGTTTTCCCTTATTTTGAGTGCCTATCCCACTCTCTTTCATATATACGATATATATATATATATATATATATATAATTTTTTTTTTTTTTTTTTACATTTCTTTTTCCTCCATTAAAAAAGGTTGCTGCTGATTTAAAGAGAAACTTTCACCTTAATTCAGGTTTGCATATTTGAAAACTGCATTAAAAACTGCTTATGTGTCATGTCACCCAGAAGTCCAGCAAATGTACGATTAAGGAGACATTCACACTTGTTACCATATGCTAATTGTGGTGCCAGTGACATTTCATATGCTAATAAAACCTTTTCAGTAATGTATCATATGCTAATGAAGATTTGAGTGACATGTCATATGCTAATGAAGCTCTACGATGTACCAGCAAATGTTCACTTTCCCCAGAAATAAAAACTACACATATGCTGGACTTTTGTCTAACATGATACATAAGCAGTTTTTACTGCAGTTTTCACATATGAAAACTTGAATAAAGGTGACAGTTCCACTTTAAATCAGCAGCAAACTTTTTTAATGAAATGTGTATATATTTTTTTTTTTATTTTCTATTTTTTATCTATGATTTGGTTTATGTTTCATTCGATTTATTCTTTGACCCGTTGGTTGCTGGGCGACAGGGGGCACACAGAGTATGTGAAGTGCCCGGTGCCACTTTTGACACCCATGGGTTAAATGGAGCAATGAATTAACATGTTTGTAGCGTTAGTCCCGCTGGTGGCATTTCTTTCCTTTTTCTCTCTGATTCCTCTACTCTTGCTTTTTATTGCTACTTTGTAGCTTTTTTTTTATTCACCACCGGGTGGCACTGGTGTTTACTTTGTTTTTTTTTGTTCTCTGTCGGTATCATTGGATCTCTATGGGGTTTTCCTCCTGGGTTCTGTCTGTCATCTATGACGTCACGTTCCCAGGCACTGGGTTCACACTGGTGAGTTATCTATTTAAACTTTGTGTATTTGTTGTTCATGTTGGCTTGACAAAGGTCCTTGAGAGGGACCGAAACGTTGCTATATATTAAAATTATTTAGATCATTTGAAGTCCGTGAGTGCATAGCTTCTTCTGTCTACAATTTGCATCTCTATAGCACCCGGCAAATGCATAATTTGATTTAAAGCGAGAGTGCCAATCTTTAATTATTATATATATATATATATATATATATATATATATATATATATATACATACATACATACAGTATCTCACATAAGTGAGTACACCCCTCACATTTTTGTAAATATTTTTATTTTATTTTTCATGTGACAACACTGAAGAAATGACACTCTGCTACAATGTAAAGTAGTGAGTGTACAGCCTGTATAACAGTGTAAATTTACTGTCCCCCTCAAAATAACTCAACACACAGCCATTAATGTCTAAACCTTGGCAACAAAAGTGAGTACACCCCTAAGTGGAAATGTCCAAATTGGGCCCAATTAGCCATTTTCCCTCCCGGTGTCATGTGACTCGTTAGTGTTACAAGGTCTCAGGTGTGAATGGGGAGCAGGTGTGTTAAATTTGGTGTTATCGCTCTCACACTCTCTCATATCGGTCACTGGAAGTTCAACATGGCACCTCATGGCAAAGAACTCTCTGAGGATCTGAAAAAAAGAATTGTTGCTCTACATAAAGATGGCCTAGGCTATAAGAAGATTGCCAAGACCATGGTCGACCAAAGAAATTGAGTGCACGTGCTCAGCGTCATATCCAGAGGTTGTCTTTGGGAAACAGACGTATGAGTGCTGCCAGCATTGCTGCAGAGGTTGAAGGGGTGGGGGGTCAGCCTGTCAATGCTCAGACCATACGTCGCACATTGAATCAAATTGGTCTGCATGGCTGTCATCCCAGAAGGAAGCCTCTTCTAAAGATGATGCACAAGAAAGCCCGCAAACAGTTAGCTGAAGACAAGCAGACTAAGGACATGGATTACTGGAACCATGTCCTGTGGTCTGATGAGACCTAGATAAACTTATTTGGTTCGGATGGTGTCAAACGTGTGTGTCGGCAACCAGGTGAGGAGTACAAAGACAAGTGTGTCTTGCCTACAGTCAAGCATGGTGGTAGGAGTGTCATGGTCTGGGCCTGCATGACTGCTGCCGGCACTGGGGAGCTACAGTTCATTTAGGGAACCATGAATGCCAACATGTACTGTGACATACTGAAGCAGAGCAGGATCCCCTCTCTTCGGAGGAGTATTCCAACATGATAATGACCCCAAACACATCTCCAAGATGACTACTGCCTTGCTAAAGAAGGGTAAGGGTGATGGACTGGCCAAGCATGTCTCCAGACCTAAACCCTATTGAGCATCTGTGGGGCATCCTCAAACGGAAGGTGGGGGAGTGCAAGTTCTCTAACATCCACCAGCTCTGTGATGTCATCATGGAGGAGTGGATGAGGACTCCAGTGACAACCTGTGAAGCTCTGGTGAACTCCATGCCCAAGAGGGTTAAGGCAGGGCTGGAAAATAATGGTGGCCACACAAAATATTGACACTTTGGGCCCAATTTGGACATTTCCACTTATGGTTGTACTCAGTTTTGTTGCCAAGGTTTAGACATTAATGGCTGTGTGTTGAGTTATTTTGAGGGGGACAGGAAATTTACACTGTTATACAGGCTGTACACTAACTAATTTACATTGTAGCAGAGTGTCATTTCTTCAGTGTTGTCACATGAAAGATAAAATAAAAATATTTACAAAAATGTGAGGGGTGCACTCACTTATGTGAGATACTGTATATATATATATAGATACTGTATCTATGAAAGAGACAGAGAGGACAGGCACGCTCTACAACAAAATAAAGGTGAACTGTTTTGCATAATTGCTGTTTAATACATAAAACATATGTAAAGAATTGAACGGTTATACTTTTTGAATTAAAAGTCTCCCAGGAGTGGGAATATCCTTGTTTACTCAGCAAATAAAATAATTCAAATATATATATCTATACATACACACACACAACGAAAATCTTAGAATTACTTTAACTCTTAGAGTACTAGAAAGCTATCCAATGCATACTAAAGTAACGTTTTGGATACCTCTCTGGCACTCAGAGGATTAAGCCTACAAGATGTGGCCATTTTTGTTTCCAATTTTGTTTTCCCAAGGGACATCATAGCCCTATTATGAATTTTAAATACAAAGGTGCTATATTCACCAAGAAAAAGCAGAGTCTTTCTGGGGCAAACCATATGCATCACTGAAGACAAATAAACATTCCCATTGATTTAAATAGGGCTTGGAATCCCTTGTTTGCTATACAGGTCTCCAGTGCATTGTGGTCCATTCTAGCATTCAAGGGGTTGAAAGTCCTAGTTAAGTCAATGAGAGAGTTTGACACCTATGGTGCAGTTAGTTTGCCCCATAATTGCTTCAATTTTTCTTAATGAACATGGTCAAGGTAGTACTATTTACACATTTACAAATGAATAACTGAATCATGGACCACAATCTGCCATATAACTATGTGCACAGCCCTGACAGCCTTACCATAGAACTACTTCGAATGCCAGGATGGCCAGCGCCACAGTAGCCGATGTGCGGTCGGAGATACCTCCATTGTACGTCAGACAGACAGCAAAATTTAACAGACAGGCAATTGTTGTCCACGTTGTGTAAAAAGCAATTCCATTCTGGGCCTGTAACATAAAGCAGTGAACAGGGATCTAATTAAGTAAATACAGATAAAACAATGAGGATAGCATCATTTAGGAATTTGATCTTCACAATACACTGGAAACAGTGGGATTTAATATAAGGATCTTCCCATACACTTCACATATTGTTGGTCTTTCAAACCTCTAAACCTCAAGGTTCTGTTCTAGGACAGCTTCTGTTCTCACTTTACACAACAACACTTGGTGATCTTATTAACTCATTCAGACTCAAATATAACCTCTATGTAGATGATACCCAGCTTTATTTATCTGAACCTCTACTGACTTTTGATAGACAATTTAAAGTCACAGATTGCCTCTTAACTATCTCAGACTGGATGGCTCATAGGCACCTTAAGCTCAATATGTCTAAAACAGCGCTAATCCTCATCCAACCTAGGCCTGGCCCAGTAGTGCCCTTCCAGTGACTGTAAATGGCACTTCCAGAAATCCAGCATCAGAAGCACTGTGCCTAGGGGTGATAACTGACACTGCGCTCTCATTTTCTTCTCATATTAACACCATCGCTAAATCTTGCTGCTTTCTCATTCATAACATAGCTAAAATCAGTCCCTTTCTCTGTTCCTCCACAATAAGATTTTTACACAAGCACTCATACATTTCCGCATGGACTACTGTAACCTTCTTTTCTCTGGCCTTCCTGCCTCCCAACTCCATACACTTCAATGCACACAGAATGCTGCTGCACAAACTACCCCGTTGTCGCCTAGGTTTGTCCCTGCCCCGTTCCTACACAAGGACCAACACTGCACAAACTCTCAGGGACATAACTAGAACATGCTGGGATGCAAGGCTTAATATACAAGTAGGCCTTTACCTCCCATCTTTCACAGTGTAAGTTGTCACAGTCATGACAACCAAGGCACAGGAGAAACTTACAATTGACAAACACTTCATCCAGAATTCTTTAAGTGAATGTATGAATGTGTAAAGAAATACTCTAATTTCTTTGCGCATTAGGCATTCACAAATTTACTAATGGCCGGATTTTGTGTGGTACTAGCTCATACATCAAAGAACAAGTACCAGTGAGAGCGGCCATTCCCATCAGCCAGGTTCAGGCTGGCTGTTTCCATACAAATATATGGGACAGACACATGCATACCCAACCCCCATATGAGTTTGCCTGTGTATTGCTGGAATGGTAGCATTTACACCATAATTTTACCTTGTTTCCCTGACTCGCATAAGCAAGGCATGGAAGCTCAATTGATCAGTGATGAATACCTGAAGTTATCTGTTATTGATTGCGGTGAAGAGCAGTGTATTAGAAATGTTGCTCTTCCTGCACTTTGATAAATGATGTCCTTTAAGTCAGACACTGGATTGCTACATTGGACTTGATCGTGTAAGATTCTAGGTCTTGTCTGAGCTGCACCACTTTCTATCATTCAAAGGGTTACAAATCCAGTTAAATCAATGTAGAATATTTATTTTGCTTCAAATGATGTGGCTGGATTACCTCAGAAATGGTCCACTTTTGCCTTTATACATTTTTATATCTACATCACTGTGTATAGTAGGTACAGATAAAACACTTGTCTACACATTTATTGTTCACAGCTATAATATTATGCTATAGTATATGAAAGAGGAGTCATATTTTATTACAGTATCTATACATTTATTGTCTACTAAGGGTTTTTGACACAACTTACCAATATCCGGATGAGCCACAAGTCCACTTTACGATTCCTTTGTAACCATTCTCCGTGCTGGAATAGTGATCGGTACGAAATAAAGAGGACTATGTAGTTTGTGAAGGCAATGGCACCCAGAAACACCAGAGCAGGAATCAGATATCTAGAAAAATATATACAGTATTGCATTAACACGTTTCAGAGATAATCACATAGCAAAACAACAACAACAATTAATTCACAATCAGATTGATAAATGGTACGAACTTTCTCCCCAAAACAGAAATGGCACCAGAGATATTGCTAATGCCCCTTTGACACTAGTGATACCATATCAGGCATACTGCATGACAAGGGTGCTGTTAACATGGGTAACGATCACTATCACCCCTGAATAAACCATAATACAGAATCCTGCATCTATATTATAATTATACAAGAATGCATTAAAGATGTAGCAAGGAAGGTCTGCATGGCAGCCCATGGGCCACAGGCAGACCTTCCATTTGGAAAATGCTCATTGTGGCCTCCCATGAATGGCCAACCCACATGGGCTCCAACTATAATATAGGATTAAAATAATAATATTGGCTGATGCTCATGTGGGACAGTCTTCAGGCATGACATCTCCCCCTCACCAATGTGATCGGCAGTGGATCACAGGTGATAGGTGAGTTTACAACACTGCTACAGTTCTGATGACTGTGAAAGAGCCCTTACACATAAAAAAATAAACAGAATTTTCCTGAAGTAGTGATCATTTTTCTTTTAGTCTTGTCCTGTAGCTACTGCACCACATAATGAAATGCTATTACAGACTAGGAAGATATGTCCAGAAGATATTTGTCCATGAGTAAGGGCCATGTACACAAAGAAAAGTGGTGCAATTCTAGTGCAAGCCATCAGCACCATACGGAACAAATTACAGTTTCTGTTGATTTAATTGGGGCTGGAACCCACTGAGATGATTTTGTAAGGATCTGGATACCTCTCTAGGGTTCTGGTTGTAGTCTGGTCCAACAGCTCTTGCATGCAATCGTCTTGAAGAAAAATTTGAGTTCTAATATTAACAGAATCTTTCTCGATCCCAGCAAGTTTGTTTATAAGACAGGATGGTGCCCACTCAAGGTCTACCATGACCAGTAGTCCTGTCACATTAGCTTGACCTGCTTCATTACCCTGCAGTGGAAAAATGGAGATGATTGACCAGAGCAAGCTGGTGGGACCCAAAGACAAGCTGAGGGGGTAGGATCAGGTTCTTAAACTGGATTAGTGAAACCCTGAGGTCTTCTGAGAAAGTGGAAGACATTCCCCAAAGCAAATTTAAGTAATGGAGGACAGGAGAACAAGGCTGGTTTGGCAGTCAGTGAAAATGTAGTGTTAAGACAACCAGTTTCTGTTGGTTTAAATGGGGCTGTGAACTCATTGTGACACTTTTGAAAGGATTTACATACCTCTCATGTGTTCAAAGGATTAAAATCCCTATCCCTCTTGATGTGGTGTTCTGGTTATAGTCTGGTCCAGCAGCTCTTGCTTGCAATCATCTTAAAGAAAATGTTGATTTCTACAGAATCTTTCTGGATCCCAGCAAGTTATTTTATAACACAGTATGGTGCCCACTCAAGGTCTACGATGACCAGTAGTCCTGTCACATTAGCTTGGCCTGCTTCATTACCCAGTGGAAAACTGGAGATGACTGACCAGAGCAAGCTGTGGGACCCAAAGTCAAGCTGAGGGTGTAGGATCATTTAAATCAGGGGTTCTAAAACTGAAAAAGTGGAAGACATTCCCCAATGCAAATGTAAGTCGTGGAGGACAGGTAAACATGGCTGGTTTGGCAGTCAGTGAACATGTAGTGTTATGACAACCAGTGGACGTATGGAAGATTATATCATTTCATACAGTATAATTTTGGTTTATGTTAGAGGTCTCTTCTAGAATCAAGTATTTTTCTAGAAGAAATATATTATCAGATATAATTATTTCATATATCTTACCCAATACATTTTAGTCTTAAAGGGATAGTAATACATACTTTTTAAAAATCTTCATTTTGTAGATGTTAAAAATGTAAACTAAATGTCCAAAGTCCCATCTCTCAAACCTTTTTGGTTTGAGAGATATTCACTGTCAAAGTCCCCCTCCCTCCCCTTTCCCTGACGTCAGCGCTCTAGCTGAATGCAGGGGAATCCGGTCCTGGGACCAGCCGGTGGCTCTGCAGCAGAGCCAAGATAGCGTTACTGAAACAGAAATCCTTCACTGGAACGGTCTTCTAAGTGTGCTTGGTAAAATGTTTTTCAAGGACAGTGTATTCAGACTTCAAGACTGAACAGGTTCAAATGTTTCTTTTATTAAAGACTTGAGGACTAATTTGAAGTCCCATGGAGGATTTGAAGGAGGAATTTAAAGTCTCAGGTTTTTAATGGACTTAACAGATCTCTGAACCATATGATGTTCTGCAAATGGCTACCCCAGAAAACAGTAAAGAGCTGAGATCTGAAATGTAATTACCTTAGAAAATCCATCTAAAGACATGAAATGGAAGGTCCTTTCTGTACACCAGTGGCAGAACTTTCTCCAAGTTCAGGTATATGATCTGGAAGTACTTGCTTTCTTGGATGTTAGAAGTCTATGACAGCAGGGGCTCGATCCCTCAAGATCTCACACTCTATGACATTTAATTTGAAGGCTTGATGATGAAACACTGGCCCTTGGTTGAGAAGGGCCTTCTCCTGGAAAAGAGAAAACATATCCTTCAATGATAAAGATGACAAGGTGGTGAACCATACTCTTCTTGGTCAGTAAGGGACCGTTGCCTTGTCACATATTATTTTCCTCAATATTGCTGGAATTGAGTTCAGAGGATGAAATAGGTATTCCTACTAGAAGGACCATGGCTGGAGAAGAGTGTCCACTACCTTTGGGTTGTCGTGTGGAAATTGAGAGAAGAACCTGGGAATTCTCCACTTTCCATTAGATCAATTTATGGTTGGCTCCACATGCTTGTTAGAGTGGTGAGAACTTGTTTGAAAGACCACTCTTCTTTCTGAATAGCCTTCTGACTCAGTCTGTCTGCCGAAAGTGTTTTCTCTCCTTCTGATAAGAACTGCTGTGATAACCTCTAGATTTTACTCTGCTCATAGCAAGAGGACATTGGAGTAGTGAGTCTTGGGTGTTATTATTTCATATGACTTGAAGGTAGGCAAGCAATGCAGTAAAGTAATAGGAGCACTGTGTACACTTCTGGAAACCACATCTCCAGAAGGACAGTAAAAGAATAATAACCCTTTATTTTAACTTTACATCTTCTGCAAGTGCATAATATGTACAGTCAAATTTCCTCTAATAGAGGTCATGATTTAAAAATAGAGGTCATGATTTAAAACTAGAGTGTGGGAAACGCAAAAGTAAATTGCGTAAGTACTACTTTACGGAAAGGAAGAGACTCAAACAGCCTTACATCAGAGGGGGGTAGAGACATACTCCCATGGAATTCAAAAATGCCTGGGATAGGCATATGTCAATTCTGAGTAGTATGTAAGATTTTATTTAAAATTGTATAGGAAAATGAGCAGACTGGATGGGTCAGTGGTAGAACAGAGTTGTTTCTTGTTTCTCCTTACCAGGACAAGTATGTGATTACTGTCCTTGAAACACAGCGCCCATCTGTATTTGTTGGCGTTATTGGCCAGGAGTGTCCAGTGTCTCACTGACCAAAGAAGACCTTTGGAGATATTGTTTCAGTAAAATAGATCTTGACTTTATGAAGAATGATGATCTGATGATTCAGAGAACAAGGGTTCCTTTTCCAGTTCTTCAGGCTAACATGTTGCAGGGTCCTCATGTACAGATGTTTCAATTAAACCGCCACTATAGATGCTGTCATCAGGGCCAGAATGGGCATGAGCCATGAAATCAACAAGTACAAGGCTGACTTCAGGAGGAAAACTTGATGGAGAAGTTTATCTGTTGTCTTGGATGGTAAGAAAATCTTTCCTAATTTGGAGACTGGAATCAACCCAGGAACTACTTGCACTTTTGTGGAACTAAGCCAGATTTGTCCAGTTGATCAGCCACCCCAAAGACTGAAGGAGAGAGACTGCTTGCTGATCTTAGTCTACTGCAAGCCACAAGTCAACTAAACAAGGTACTATGGGCAAACCCTGATCCTGGAAATGTATCGCTATGACCATGAACTTTGTAAAAAATGAGGAGCTGTTGACAAACCAAAAGGAATGGGTGCAAATGGAAACGGCTGGTGCTGAATTTGTCTTTGATAGCTGCTAGAAAGTTCTGCTGTCAGCGATTATGAATCAGCACATGGAGATACACCTACTGGAGGTCTGTTGTTGTCTTCATATTGTGCTGTAGTTGGATATTTACTGTAAACCTGATTTTTTCCATCTTGAACCTCTCCTGGCACGCAAAATGGTTGAGAAATGTGAGGCTAACTGTACGATAGCCTGAAAGCTTTGGGACAAGAAAAGCGTGTCCCATTCTAGTAAAGTCAAGAAGAACAGGAATCAATACTTTGGGCTCCACAAATCTCTTGAGATGACACTGAGTCACTGTGGTGGTCACAAATTTGGGAGGAGAACGAGATGGAAAAGTAATTATGTTACTGTCTTGGATAACGTTTAATACCCAAGAATAAGTGGTAATGCTTATCAGTTGAGGAAGAAAAAGAAGCTGTTTTCCTGCAACCAGAATCTGGAGCCTGGAGTCAGAACTGAGCCTTGGATTGACCATCCTGATTGCTAGACTTAGATGACTTTCCTCCTTTTGCTGTAAAGTGCTTGTTGGCTTGTCTCTTGCCCTTATATCACTTATTGACATTCTTATAGGTACAAGAAATAGATTTCTGAAAAGAGAAATTCTTGTCTCACAGACATATTTCTTCTCTTCCAAAAAAGAGTCCAACTCTTTCTGAAACACAAAGTTTGAAAGACTAATCAGCTGCCCAGTGTCTCGACCAAAGGGCTCTACAACCTGCAAGGAACAGAGCCTTGGTCCAAACAGCCATGTACACCCTTCCATTGAGACATCACAGATGTAATCAGCCAAAAGTCTAAACAGGGTGATGGACTTTATGAGAGACTTCGTTGATAATGTTCTCTTCTAGCTGAGCAAGCCAAAGAGGCATAGCTCTGGAAACACAGGAAATGGCTACACTCCTGTAAGACCTTCTCAAGACCGTCTCGTTTTTTTTTTTTGTCCATGAAGTCCTTGATTCCTGACATGTCCTCAACCACAATGGTGATCTTTTTTAGACAACCTTTAAACATGGACGTACACCTTGGGAACTCAGTTCCAGAATACTGTGACTTTCTGATCAAAAGGGAAAAAAAACCCTTCACCTTTTTAGGAAATAACAGGCTTCAAATAAGACAACTTCATGCACCGGAACCACTACATGGGTTTTCTTGTAACATCAGCCACCAACATTAGGTCTACTGACCTTCTTAATATCAAGAGAAATGAGTATGTACTTGGTAAGTCCCTCAATACAGTCTGCTGGGAGAGTATAGGAATCTTACCTATAATCTTCCAGCAAGCAGAAAACAGTTTAAATACATGAATAGGCTTGAGAAAACATACTAATTCTTCTGATAGTATAAAGTTTTCCATGAAATTGTATTGCAGAAATGTATTGCAGAATTTTAGTATTAAATACATTAAGGTAGAACACTAGGAGTGTGAAGGCAAGTATGATTTGAGGAAAATGAGAGGGGATATCTGCTATCTGGGGTGAAAACAGGGTATTTGTGATGTCGTGGAATTTAATTTTCTACTGCTTCCATTGGCCAGAGGAGAAGCTTTTGAAGACTGTATGTGGCCCTACAACCAATACTTCCTAATCCCATAACACAAGTAGAAGTGAAGTATGTTTTAAGGCACATGAGAGTGGATGTCTGCTATCTGTGTTGAAATGGGACATATTGTGGTAATGGTTAGAAAAATGATATACTGTTCCAGACAAAAGATTGGAGGCCACATTAGAAGCCTTTGACTACCACATGCCGTCTTCAGGCCACCTGCTGGCCACTACTTCCTTATTCCATTACATAAGAACAATTATATAAACTGTCACTTTGCTGTAACAAAAGCTAAATTCTACAGCATAACTTACTCTCGGTCCCATAAGAAGAGCCATCCAATATTAAAGATATTATTCAGCATCCACACAAGGTAGAAGGAGACTGGAAACACATCTGGTTTTATGTACATCCATCCCAGCTCACTCCTATGGTGAAGGGAAGATAGGCAAACAAAAATAAAATGTTAATTCCAGTTATGCAGATTGCAACAACTTTGGCCAAATTCTTCATTAAAGAACTAGTTTCAACTTCATAAACAGGTACAGTAATTTTTCACCTTCACAGTTGCCAGAAGCTTATTTCTACAATGCCACCACTTGGCACCACTTCAGGGGCAGATATAAGGGCTTGCTCTCTCACTTTCATTAGTTTAGCTGCATGCTGATTTATCACTAATGTGTGAACTGCATAGTACTGAGAGTGCAAAAAAATGATAACTATGAAGGCACTCGCAGGACTTAAAGGGACAGTAATGTCCCATAAAAATGATTTATAGATTTGTAGAGAGTAAAAAAAGAATCTCATTTCCACAAACCCCATCTCTCAAACCGCTATGGTTTGAGAGATATTGACAATCAAAGTTCCCCCTTCCCTTGATGTCAGATGTAAAGCTGACACAAGGAGATCAGTGTCGGCTGACACGATGAGGCTCTTCAGCAGAGCCGAAATCCCATTATTAGAAAAGAACTACTTCAAAGGAACAGTCTACAAAGTGTGCTTGCAAACCAGGCACACTTTGTAGACCTTTCCAATGAAGTAATTATTTTCTAATAACGGGACTTCGGCTCTGCTGCAGAGTCTCCGGCTGGTCCCCGGACTGGGATCTCCTGCGGTCAGCTAGACGCTGACATCAGGAGAAGGGGAGGGAAGGGAGAACTTTAATTGTGAATATCTCTCAAACCATGGTGGTTTGAGAGATGGGGTTTGTGGCAATGAGATTCTTTTTTTACCCTCTACAAATCTATAAAAAAAAAATTATGGGACATTATTGTCCCTTTAAAAAAATATTTTTATACAATCATAGATGATGTCCTTCGAGTTCCTGCATAGTTATTTTTTATACTACTACAGATTACATATTTATACATAAATATCTGTGAATGCCAAAATATGGTCCCTCATATAGAAATAAACTGTATTTTAGGAAAAGTGTTCATTAAAGGAAAGCCAACACCTCCTAATAATAAACTTGCTCTTGTGCCTTTGTTCAAATCTTCAGTCAGTCATGGATATTGTGCCCTTGGAGGCAGACATGACAGTTTTCAAACTGAAGCAGGCAGAGAGCATAAGCCTACCATAATAATAACCCTCACTTACCATATTATGGTATGATAATTTTTTGTCATTGTGCCTTTGGTTAAAGGGATAGTAACACTTACGTTGTAAAAAATGAAATATTGTAGTGTTTATCCTCCTGAGTAAAACAAAGGTACTCCCACTGCTGAGAGATGTTTTAGTCAAAAGTTACCGCAGCTCAAACCTGAATGTTTAATATCTCAGTGGCCTGAAATTGTACAGAGTTGCTGTTGCCACGCCATCCTATAGAGGTTTGTCAACTGATCAGAGTTGTCCATAGGATGATGTAGCAACAGCGCCACTGTAAAATTCCAGGCCACTGATATACTGCACCTAAAACAAATCAAGTGTGAGCTGCAATAATGTGTGAATAAACACCTCTCAGCAGTGCGAGTGCCTTTGTTTTACTCAGGAGGGTGAACCCTACTATATCTATTATTTACATCTTAAGTGTTATTATCCCTTTTAAATTCAGGCTCAATGGCAAAAATTATAGGGAGCATTAGGATTTTGGGGGTTATTATTTCATTGTGTTAGACTCTAAAAACTAAATTAAAGGATTACTATCACAATGGCTTGCTAAATATGGACCAACTAGTTGACGAGTCCGTTACACGGTCCACAGTGCCACTGCCAGCTATTCGTGGGGCAGTCATGCGCAGTATCAGCTCGGCACGGGCAGTCTCTACTGAGCATGATTGCAGCACGCGCAGCAGTCTCTACTGCGCATGACTGCGGCGTTATACACGTTGTAGCGAATTATTATATAGGATAGTGCTGCACCAAATATTACCTTCTACATATTAAAGACAGGACATATCCAAACCAAAGGAACTGCCACACAAACACAACGGTCCAGATCAAGGAGAATGTCCATCCAGAAGGAGTAAAGTCAGTGTTGAATTTATTTGAGATATTTCCCACAGTTTGAATGAATACATCTAAGGTAAACCAAATAAATAAAAGTCAACACATGCAGTGTATTGCAGCATCAAAGTGGTTTTCTCTGGAGATACTGTACATGCTAAGAGCCTTATGGAGAAAACAAAAGGAAAATAATTCCAACTGTACCATAGGGACAAGTATGACTTTCCAAAATTCCAATTGATTTAAATGGGGCTTTAACCTTTTGAATGTTACAGATCTTCAATTACTGCAAAGCGACGTGTTGGAGACCTCTCTAGCATTCAGAGGACTAAAGGTCCCATTTAAACCAATACAGAATTTCATTTATTCCAGTTGTGCAGTTGGTTGACTACAGAATTTGTTTTCTGGGTAAGGCTCTAGATAGAACTTGGCACAAACATTTTCTATGGCACGAAGATAACGGCAATGTAGTAAGGTGGAAATAAACAGTTTCCATAATGATCAAAGTTCATAAAGAATATAAGATGAGAATCCACTGTCACACATCAAAATAAATAGAGAATGATCCCTTCAATTCATCCAGGACTCAAAAACACAATGAGGATGTGCAGTTCCCCTCTTTAAGGTTGATTATCATACTTGGTGCCCCAGATACAGATTTAATTACAGGGTCTTTAGGAACAGAAGCTGATTCTCTAATATGGTTAGTTTCCACGGTATCCAAGCTCACTCCCCCTCCCCCAACCCATTCCACCCAATTCCCGCCTATTTTTCCTCATAGAAAAATCTCCCACGAGTGCCAAGTGAGGCACTGACATACAGCCATGCAGATCTCCATGATCTGAAAGGCAAGCTGAGTAAGAATGGAGGTGTTTAAGCTATGGGAACTTGGGAGAGATTTCTAAAAAGTGTTCTTGTTCGTTTTTGTGAATGGATCCTTAAAATGTCCTTATTTCTTATTATGAGTGTTGGTATTTATAAAGTATTCTAGTTATATTTATAAATGTGGTGACAGTAAAGAATAAGAACATTCTGTCTCTACATTGTCACAAATAACGACATGTCTTTATAAATACACTGCGCCACTTTTTACAGACTTCCATTTTTGAAAAAACTATACTAAATATAAAATATATTATATATATATATATATATATATGAAAATTATGGCAAAAAAAAGTACCCTTTCTTAGTTACTTAAGCAGTATTATATTTCGGCTTATAAGGCTGGTAGGGATGATAAGAAGGGTTATGTTTAATATGATTTACATAAATGTTGCAGCCTTACCCCCATCCTCTAGTAGTGGATGTTGTTTTTCTTTAATGGGGTATATCTGGTTGTTTTTATGGGTATATTTTGTTTTGGAGGTATGGACATACATATGAGTTTATGAATCTCTTTCCCTTCAATCATCATTTCACCGCTGCCTGAAAAGACTGGAGGGAATGAACTTAAGGATCTCTTTTACTTCAATCACTACTTACTGACCAAATTTAGATCATTTTAAACATCATGCCTGATGTCTACAGGATCCCTCTGATTCTTCTGTATATGGGGGTTTCCTCACTCCCATCAGTACTCTACAAGAGTGTTTCTTAATGTTAGTGATGAGGGAACATTGCAGGGTTTTCAAGATATCTCTGCTTGCTATCAAGTGGGTAATCAGTAGCTCAGTCCTGTTGATTGTTCTATCTGTGCTTACTCAGGAATATCCTTAAAGGAATAGTAATACTTTGTTTTATCTTTATTTTATTTTGTAGGCATTAAAAAAACGTGAAGAACGATATAAGTGTTATCTCTCAAACCGTTATGGTTTGAGAGATATTCACAAAGTTTCCCCTCCCGCCCCTTTACCTAATGTAAGCCATCTGTTCTCAGATGTGGAATGCAGTCCATAGACCAGACAGATAACAGCAGGGAACAATCTTTTTCCTATGAGAACAATGAAAGCCCTGCCCCCCTTGACAAGTTTTTCAGGTTTTTCGCTTATCTTAATTGAAGATTGTCCCTCTCTGCAGTCTACCTGGGCACCTCCCTTCTGCTCTGGCTGAGCAGTGTTACATCAGTAAAAGGTGTGGGAGGGGGATATTTTGTCATTGAATTACTCTAAATACTATGATGATTAATTAGAGCTGCTTTTATTATGAAACATTACTATCCCTTTAAAACCTAACCTGTTGATGTACCAAGATACCAGAGTTGAGAATCAAGGCTCTAATAGATATGCATAACGGTTAGCTGTGTGTAGAGCTGCTGAATCGTATATGCCTGTGTTCCTTAACCCCTTCGCGTCTGGTGACGCATCCGGACCGTCCCGCTGGTCCGGCACTTAAGGACCAGTGACGGTCCTGGTACGTCACGTACTATTACTCACCGCTCTCCTGCAGGGGACTGAATTTGAGCGATCTCTTTCAGTCCCTCCGTTTGGCGTGCCGCCCCACGTGATCAGTCACGTGGGGCGGCACGCCGAAATTCCCTGTCTGGTCCTTAAAGGACCACACACTCCGGGACCGCTGGTCCTTAAGGGGTTAAAGAGATTAACTTAGCACTTTTTATAATGCTCTTTAAACTTTATTGGAATTACGTGGTTTCCTATATCATAAACACTATCACAACAATATGTTATATTTAATATGCACCCACTATTCTGTGTATAAAGCATTCAAGTAATATTATTATTCTTTATTTATATAGCGCCAACTAATTCTGCAGCGCTGTACAACTGGAAGCGCTGCGGAATTAATTTGCGCTATATAAATAAAGAATAATAACAATAATAATAATACAAACAAAATATAGATCAGTTCATATATGAGGCCATTTGGAACTATAAAATGAATACATATTTGTTGCAAACTGTTTTTTTTCTTGGAAGTTATTTACCGTTACGTAATCCTGAGCTGGATACACCATTAAATGCCACCATAACAATATACACAGCCAGTGAGAGCAAGATCAGGATAATCTTGAATATATTGTGTTCATACATCCTAAAAGCTGAAAAAGAAGAACAATAATTATGAATCTTTGTGTCATAGTCATCAGTTAAAGGGTTATTAATGTCCACAAAAAAGATTTTTGCATTTAGAAGAGCTTAAAAAGCTGAGCTAAATGTAAAAAAACGCATCTCTCAAACCGCTATGGTTTAAGAGATACGGGCATTTAAATTTTGATCTCTCCTACCGACAGCTGTAAAGCTGTCAGCAGGAGATCCGTGTCAGCCGACACCGAGGCGCTTCAAAAGTGCCGCGACCTCGTTATTTACCACAGATCCCTTCACTGGAATGGTCTAAAAGTGTGACTGGTTTTCAAGCGCTCATTTTAGACCATTCCAATGAAGGGATTTGTGGTAAATAATGAGATTGCGACACTTTTGAAGCGCCTCGGTGTTGGCCAACACGGATCTCCTGCTGACAGCTTTACAGCTGTCAGTAGGAGAGATCAAAATTTAAACGCCTGTATCTCTTAAACCATAGCGGTTTGAGAGATACTTTTTTGAGCTTTTTTTTTTTGCACTTTTTACTTTTTTTGCACTTTTTTTTTGCACTTTAAAACGATGTTTGTATTATGTTCTTGGATACTAGATAGCATTGCATCCCTCCCTAGAATACAGTGGATTAAAGGGAAACAGATAAAACCAACTTTTATATAGCGACTGTGATTCACAATTTAAAGGAGAACGAACACCTCTTAATAAACCCCCTTCCCCCACACACACTTACCTTACGAATGCCAGAAAATCCTAATGGCCCTATTAATTTTGCCTTGCTCCTTTTTTCAAAATGTCTTCAGTCAGTCCTGGATATTATGTGCATGGAGGCGGACATGACAGTTGCTGGCAGTTGTTAAAAACTGAAGCAGGCAGAGTGCATGAACCTTCAAAACTCTATAGATGGGTGTGCAATGCAATATCCTGTGCAGAACGAAGAATCTGAAGTTTTGTGGTCCTGCTAGCAAGTGTCATGTCTTCCTACATGAACCAAGGGAAAAATTCACAGCAGCAATCATGAGTTTCTGGCCATAGAAACATAAGCAGGGTTTATTATTAGGAAGTTCCAGTTCTCCTTTAAGGTGAAAACAAAAGAAAACACATATTTCAACCCCTTATGTAACATTCCAAGAGCATATCTGTCAACTGCCCTGGATTTCCAGGGACAGTCCTTGGTTGTTGGTCCTCTGTCTCGGCTGTCCTGGGTTTTAACCCTTTGAGTGCCAGAGGGGTATCCAACGCATTGCTCTGCATTGCGTTGGATACCCCTCTGGCATTCAAGGGGTTAAAATGGAATACAGTTAATCCATGCCTGAAGAAGGGACCTTAGTGTCCAGAAAGCTTGCATTCTCAATGTGCTCAGTTAGCCATTAAAAGGTATCACCTTACATTATTTTTGCCTTCTTAACCCTTTGATTGCCAGAGTGGTATGGAATGAGTTGCAAAGCAATGCATTCCGTACCACTCTGGCACTCAAAGGGTTAAGGTGGCCAATGCATTGAGGGATCTGACTCCCCAGAACAATTAGGGAAGTTTGGGGCCGTATTCATCAAGCTAAAGAGGTACAGTTCTGGGGCAAACCAACTACACTATAAGGGAGAAATTAAAATTCCATTGTTTCAATATAAGCTTTTAAACCCTTGAATGCTAGAGAGGACTCCAATACATTGCTCTGCAATGTGATGGAGACCTCTTCAGCATACAAGGGGTTAAAAGCCCCATTTAAATCAACGGGATATGTTATTTTCCCTGAATGGTGCAGCTGTTGTTTTCCCCCAGAATTGCAGTTCTTTTTTTTGATGAATATAGTTCTTAACCCTGTAGCACAATGAGTTGGATACCTCTCTGGCAATCAAGGGTTTTGATCTCTCTGATGCAATTATTGTCACTTTCCGACTACAACAGTGATTCTCAGTGTTAGTCCACGGTATACACCAACAGTTCATGTTTTCAGGATATCACTGATTGATCACATATGGTTTATCTGTGGTTTGGTAATGATTTTGATCCATCTATGATTAAATAGGGATATCCTTAAAATATGGCCTGTTGGTATGTCCCGAAGACGCATTATAATAACAAAGAAATGACTGTTGCCATGGTTACTTATAGCCTGGTACTTCTGCACCCCTAGCTTTTTGTTTGACAATAATAATGTGTGGGAATACTAAAAAGAAAATACTGAATGGTTGTGGAATGGAAATAAGCTGAGAGAAGAGTTACTATGCTGACGGCATCAAACTACAGGATCACACTGTAAAATACCATGAACATGTAGGCAAGGGTAGACAGCAATTTAAAGTACTCTGAAGCAAGGCAACATATAAGAAGCCAACTGTGGACTGTAGTAGGAAGGGAAGGGGTGCATTTGTATAAGTGTATATAAAATACTCCAAAAATTTAGTGGACAACAGAGACATTTCTGGAGCTGTGGATTTTCCACCATTGTATGTAGGTCATGGAAAGCCTTTTGAAAAATGTAGGTCCGAACATCTGCACCAAGGAGTCAAGTCAAACACATTTTCTCCTGAAGTGCATGGGTAGAACTGGTTAAGTTTCTGTAAAAACTATTGTGGAAAAAATTAAGGGAGACCTCTGCTCTCAAATTAGCACAAATAATTGTTATGAACTTTACCTGCTGAATGCCTATGTACAAAGCATTTTACATGAAAAAAGTCTGCTTCATGCCACTTAAAGGGATAGTAATGTTTCATAATAAAAGCAGCTCTAATTAATCATCATAGTATTTGGGCCTTGGAGAGTGTTATTTCAATTCTGTCAAATATGTAGTTCAAGAGTAATTGAATGATAAAGTATCCCCCTCCCACCCCTTTTACTGATGTAACACTGATCAGCTTAGAGCAGCAGGGAGTGTCGAGGTAGATTGCAGAGAGGGACAATCATCTTCAGGGAAGGGAAAAAGCTGAAAAACCTGTCAAGGGGGGCAGAGTTTTCATTGTTCTCACAGTAAGAATATTGACCCTTGATGTGAGCTGTCTGGTCTATGGACTGGATTCCACATCTGAGGAGAGCGGGCTTACACTAGGTAAAAGGGACGGAAGGGGAAACGTTATCATTCAATTACTCTTGAACTACAACGCTCACAGTAATGAAATACCACTCTCTATGGCTCAAATACTATGAAGATTAATTGGAGAAGCTGTTTTTGTGAAATATTACTATCATTTTAAGTGTTGGACTGTATGGGAGTTACATAGTGTACAATTCCTCTGGGCCATATTTCACATTATGTACTAACAAGTAGCATAGGAAATTAAAGTGAAATTCTTCCATTTTTTTTTTACATAGGGGTGGTGTTAAGGGCTTCCTCACAATGAATAAATATTAGCCCTTTATTTTTAGTTTATATATTCTGTAAGTAAATAATATGAGCAGTCAAATTACCTATACTTTTTATTATCTATTATATAATTTTATATTCTTGATAATGAGCTACCTGGATCTGTTTGCAAGAAGCTTTCTGATAGGGAACATAAAAGCAGGTCTAGACATGCTATGTAAGAACAAAAGCACCCAGAGCACTCAGTGCTGCAGGGAACTGTAACATTGTATTACATCGTGCTTTGAGGGTCTATCGACCACAAAATTCTCTGGAAGCTAAGATCCAAATAACTCAAAGTCCAGAACATAAAAATCTAAAGAAACAAGTGAAAATGAAAAAAATAAGTATAGGCAATTTTACTGTACATACTATACACTTGCAGACAGAGGCATAACTAGAAGCCTTGGGGCCCTGGTACAAGAAGTGCCACGGGCCCCCTCCACAATGCCCCCATCTCCTACCTGGTGCTCCCGCGCGGTCCTCTTAGTAATGCAAAGCGCTGGGAGATGATGTCATCTTCCAGCGCTCTGCATTACTAGAGCGGCGGCGGGAGATTGCGGGCACCAGGCGGAGGGGTCTCAGGGGGAGACTGGGCCCCTGGAGTGCACGGGCCCGGTTGCAGGTGCGAACCCTATAGTTACGCCACTTCTTGCAGAATAAAGGGTGGTTAACCCTTTGAGTGCCAGAGAGGTATCCACACATTGCGTTGCAATGTGCTAAATACCTCTGAAAGGACAAAAATACATAAAGCAAAAGGTTCCAGGTTTCTCCATTAGTTTTTATGTGACAAACTGAAAGACTCATTTTCTACCCTAGGTTCTTCTATTTCTTCCACAGATTAAGCTGACCAGACATCCCCCTTTAACTGGAAATATTTATGAAAATGTACACTATAGGTCTTGGTATACCCCTAAAGGAGAGTTATGGCCTACTTACCAATAATATCATATAGTGCATTAATTCTAAATTCTAGTCCTCCAGGCACACCAACAGGTCAGGTTTTAACCCCTTATTGATGAGGGCTTTTTGATGATTGCGGAGGAGAGGCTCAACCGGCACATGTAATCGCTGTAGGAGAGATCACATGTACCAGCTCAACAGGGAAAGGCTGGAACTAAATGCTCCGGTCCTGTACCAGTCAGTCACAGCCTCCCTGGAATGAACACTGCCAATACGATCATGAAAGGCATGACATGCCAGGACTGTCACCCATCCTTAAAGGATGGAAATGTGACAGTGCTGCTCCATTACTTGGCGTTAGAACAAGCACAATAACAAAGCACTTGTCATCCACCTCCCATTAAGGAGGGATGTTTTCAAAACCTGACCTGCTGGTTTGCCCTGAGGACTAATGCTGAGTAAACCTGTTTTAGTGTCTCCCAGCATCAAATCCCCTCCCCCAAGGTTAAACAAGTTTCCATAAGAACAAGTGGTGTCACTGTCAATGTGACAGCCACTGACTAAATGTGATAACCTTCCCTACAGGACAGAAGTCTGCTGTCTCACCTTGTGTCAGGTATGCAGGAAAATTACACAATGTTCCAATGCATCTTAACCCCTTGAGGACCAAAGGTATGTGCAATTCATTGCATAACAATCCAATACACACCCCTCTGGTCCTCAAGAGGATACATGGCAGGTAATACACCATGTTGTGATACAGGGCTGAGCAGCAATCAGTGGCCCTCCAGATATTGTAGGACTACAGCTCCTATCACCATAGACAGCCATAGTCTATTGCCCACCCTGGTGTATAGATTCATAGGTTTTCATGTAATTCATATACAAAAATGTAAATGTGGGCCCATTTTCTTCAATATACAATGCAGGTATTATATGCAATATTACTATTGTTTATAAAAATTACATGCAAATAATATTGTACATAATTGCTATCTCACAAACTGAAGACAGATCCAGCAAGAAACAGGGTAGCAAATATGCACTAGTCTTGTAGTCTGATTGTACAAATAAAAACACACAAAAAAAACATATGCCTAATCCCAATGAAAATGAGAAACACTCACACACCCAAAGGTCCATATCAGACTGAAATATTGACATTCTGAATAAATAATTTATGATGAAAGACCTGTGAGTGCCTGCTTACATATATATATATATATATATATATATATATATATATATACAAAATAATGTACACACTCACGGTTTAGGTATCAAAAATTCAAAATATATTAGAAAACAGCTTCACAGCTCCATCATATATACACAAGCAGCAGCAACATTTCGATCCTCTTATCGGGATCTTTATCAAGCTTATCGATAGGAGGATTGAAACGTTGCTGCTGCTTGTGTATATATGATGGAGCTGTGAAGCTGTTTTTTAATATATTTGGAATTTTTGATACCTAAACCATGAGTGCGTACATTATTTTGCTTACATATTTGTCAATATACAGAACCCGGTGGTTTGACAAATGTGTGTATTTAATGACCCTTTGTTAACCACAGATCATCCCATCTAGCTATGTTTAATGCACTCTTATTTTTTTCATTAAGATTAAAGTTCAGGTAAAAAATGATTTATTTGCACCACTGTCTGTTAAAGAAAATGGTAGTCCTTTACACATATAATGGTTTTGAAAGGGTTAACATAAGGATGCTGATTCATTAACCCTTTGAGTGCCAGAGAGGTATCCCTCTGGCTCTAATGGGGTTTAGACGAAATGATGTAACTGTGGGTTAAGCCAAGTTCAACAAAACGGACAAATAAACATGACTAAAATATCAATTTATTTAAACGTGAACTCTAGCACCCTTTGATTGCTAGAGAGGTTGCAATGCGTTGGAGATCTCTCAAAAGAATCAATGAGAATTTTAATGTATCTGCTATGGAGCAGTTAGCTTACTACCCACTGTACAATCGGGCAGTCTTAATACATCAAGCTCACACAGTACAAACGGACATGGACACATCTTTGATGGCAGCAAATCAAACCTGACACTATAAAAAACAAGATATCCGGTAAATATACATAAACTGTACTTACACTGTATTCGTCCTGCTACCACCCCAGTTAGATCCTAGTCGGTAGACTACTCGAAGAGCCCTATCAGTTATTTAAACACAAAAGAATTTATGTAATTGAAGATGGGTAAGGACTAACAACAGGGAACCAATGAGAGAGTGAGAAAGTCCTTGAGAGTCACAGTTGGCTTTTGTGATTGGTCAAACGGACTGAATGGAGAGATTATGAAACGTGAATAGAGGTGATGTTATACAACAGAGACATGTGCACTGTCATGAGTAGTGAGGTATAGGAAGCCCCACCTTCAGAAACAAGCAAGTGTTTTGAGTGAACTTTGCAATGAAATACTACACCACATTCTCATAAGGTTACTGTATCACAGGGGAATAACTGCATTTCCTTCATATTATTATAGTGCTGGGTGTTGACTTCTTTCTATTGAATAGTTAGGAAAATATGTCCGCTGCAGGGTTCCTTTTACACAGCGCCATTCTGCATTGAGTGTTTTCACATGCATAACCCCCACCCTACACGCTCACAATCTGGGCTGCATTTCATAAATGGTGACGCCAGTTACTTAACCCTTTGAGTGCCAGAGGGGTACGCATCACTTAGCTTTGCAGTGCGTTGCATACTCCTCTGGCATTCACAGGGTTAAATATCTCCATAAACTACAACAGGAATATGTGAGCTAAACCAATGTTTACGGATACAGTCTGCAAAGACTGCTATAGATTCCTGACCTTGATGACATTTAACCTCTAAAAAGCTAGAAAAGTCCCTACTGCCTTTGTCTACAACTTAATTGACTCATCTCTGGCATCTAAGGGGTTCATTTCTGTGTTCCATCTAAAATTGAGCCTTGAGACACGGACAGTATATAATCACGGCACATTTTACCTCCTTTATATATGGGTGTCCTTGGCTGAGTTCTTGTAACAGTTGTACCTACTCTCTATTTTTACAGTGGAAAAACTCAGCATCAAAGCGTTATTTATGTTATCTGTCTACTTATCATAAGAAGGCATACGGACTTGACTTGTGTATATTAAAATACCCATATTTATTTAGCCAATAAAAGCAAGTACAGCTACATAGTATGGCAACAACAACAACAACATTAATGTTTATCTCATTAAAATGGAAACTGATTATAAACTTTAGTCATTGTTTTTTTTTTATGTTAACCCTTTGAGTGCAATAGAGGAATCCAATGCACTGAATGGCAATATGTTGAAAAACTCTCTGGCACTTAAAGCGTTAATCTAAATTGATAAAACTTTTTTATACATTAACCCCCATATGTACTCTGTATTTTATTTTATGTACAGTGCTGCTGCATTTGTTGGTGCTTCGCAATGCGTTGCATGCATCTCTGGCACTCAAAGGGTTAAGAAATAAAAATATGTTTAACTGCAGTTAAAACATTTTTATGCATTAACCCCCATATGTACTCTGTATTTTATTTTATGTACAGTGTAGGGTGACCACTAGTGTTGAGCGAGCGTGCTCGGCCGATGCTCGGATCGGCTCGAGCATCGCTCTGCTCTGCACATGGCGGTACTCGTACGAGTACCGCCATGTGCTCGCCCGACATGCTCGGGTGAAGAGGATCTGTGCCGGAAGAGGCACAGATCCGAAGACGCTCCGCTGGACCACCAGGGAATGGAGGTACGGGGGCATTGCGGAGATGAAGGGGGCATTGCGGAGATGAAGGGGGACATTATGGAAGAGGGGCATAGACTCTATGCCCCTCTTCCACAATGTCCCCCTTCATCTCCGCTATGCCCGTCTTCCACAATGTGCCCCTTCATCTCCGCTATGCCCCTCTTCCACAATGTCCCCCTTCATCTCCTATGCCATAGAGGAGATGAAGGGGGACATTGTGGAAGAGGGGCATAGCGGAGATGAAGGGGGACATTGTGGAAGAGGGGCATAGAGTCTATGCCCCTCTTCCACAATGTCCCCCTTCATCTCCGCTATGCCCCTCTTCCACAATGTCCCCCTTCATCTCCGCTATGGCATAGGAGATGAAGGGGGACATTGTGGAAGAGGGGCATACCGGAGATGAAGGGGGACATTGACCAGGCACCCTCCGCTCATCAGAGCAGGGGGTGCCTGGTTTAATGCTCGAGTGCTCCCATTCATTTGAATAGGGCTCGGGTGCTCGGCCGAGCACTCGAGCATCAGGGGGTGCTCGGTCAGAGCACCCGAGCATCGGGGTGCTCGCTCATCTTTAGTGACCACATTTCCCTTCTGCCATTCCGGGACGTGGTCACCCTAGTTGCCCCGTCATACCTTAAGTCCCTGGTGGTCTAGCGGCGTGGAAAGTGCTCTGTGCCTCCTCCGGCACAGAGCTGAAGCTCCCGCGCGGTATGCTCAGTAATGCAGAGCGCTGGGAGATGATGTCATCTCCCAGCGCTCTGTATTACTAGAGCGCTTGCCTCCAGGTAAGCTGCATTGCCGCCCTGGATGTCAGCCTGCAAGCGGTGTGTCATATCATGGACGCCGCGAGCGGCGTCCATGATGTGACACACCGCTTGCAGGCTGACATCCAGGGCGGCTTGGCTTCATTCCGGGACACTTCATTGTCCCGGTTGAAGGGGACCCGGGACGCGGGACATAGCCCTGAAATAAGGGACAGTCCCGGACGTTCCGGGACCCGTGGTCACCCTAGTACAGTGCTGCTGCATTTGTTGGTGCTTCGCAATGCATTGCATCCCTCTCTGGTACTCAAAGGGTTAAGAAATAAAAATATGTTTAACTGCAGTTATCATAAGTTTATTATTGATATAATTTCCTCTTTTCTAAGTACGCTTCTAAACTATTTATCCCACTACAGCAATGCAGAGATTTAAAATCCTGGGTCTTCCTTAGAAATATGAATTGCCACTAGAATGTTTGGATCTTTCCCATAGAAAGCCACTGAGACATTTTATTTATTATGTTATTTATTGATTAATTATTACCAGGTGGAAGCAGCTACACAGTACAATTACCTGACAATGTTTCTAAATGAAAACGGAAAGACTATTTAACCCTTTGTGTGCCAGAGGGGTATCCAAAGCAGGCCTTGGAGAATTCTCCAGTATCCAAGCAGAACTGGATTACACACCACAGGCCCTAGGCAAGGTACCAATCTGGGTCCCCCAAATTTGCCCCCCTCTCCGCAGGGCCAGATTTACATCTCTGGAGCCTGTAAGCACAGAAATCTGAAGTGCCCTCTCCACTGGACACCTCCACAATGCTCCTAATCTCCATATTGCCCTCACATTGCCCCCATCATCTCCACATTGCCCCCCATTAGCTCCAACTTGCCACCATCATCTCCATATTGCCCTCACTTTGCCCCCCATCAGCTCCACATTGCCCCCATCATCTCCACATTGCCCCCATCAGCTCCATATTGCCCCCATCAGCTCCATATTGCCCTCACAATGCCCCCCAATTAGAGATGCACCGATACCGATTTTTGAAGACCGAGTACAAGTACCGATACTTTTTTCAAGTACTCACCGATACCAATTACCGATACTTTTTTTTGCGGTCATTTGCCAGTTTTCCAAGTACCTATATGCTTTAGGTACTTGGAAAACTGGCAAATGACCGCAAAAAAAAGTATAGGTAATTGGTATCGGTGAGTACTTGAAATATATATATACACACACACATATACATACACACACCATCTCTTGATTCTCCCTTTTTTTGACTCTTTCTCCCCCTCTTGATTCCCACCTTTTGCTTTAGTCTCCCCATCTTGAGCCCCTTCTTTTACCTTGGCTTTTTCTCTCACTTTTGATCCCCCTTTCTCCCCCTCCTTCTCCTTGACTCTTGATCCCACCCCTTTGCCTCTCTCTCTCTCCTGATCCTCCCTCCTTTTGCCTCTTGACCCCACTCTCTGCCTCTTTCACCACCCGCTGCCACATCTATCTTCCCTCCCTTACCCTCCTCTGCGGAGGACGCTGCAGGAGTGAGAGAGGTGACCGGGGAGCATTGTGAGCAGCTCCCCGGGCTCCCTCTCTGCAGCACCGACCCTGACACAGGGTATCGGTGCTGGCATCGGCTGCATTTGCGCGAGTACAAGTACTCGCACAAATGCTGGTATCGGCACTGATACCGATACCAGCATCGGTATCGGTGCAACCCTACCCCCAATAGCTCCACATTGCCCCCATCAGCTCCATATTTCCCTCACATTGCCCCCCATCAGCTCCATATTGCCCTCACATTGCCCCCATCATCTCCATATTACCCTCACATTGCCCCAGTGTCCGTTTCCTATCTCTTCCTTGGTGGTCCAGCGGCAAAAGAGGTCTGTACCTCCTCCTTCTGCACAGAGCTGTAGCTGCTCGAGCTCCCGCCGGCTCCCTGCAGGCTGCACTGTGTGGAGCGGAGAAAGACTGGAGGCTGGACTCTGGCTGCGGGGCAGCAGCAGTACAGTACTGTCTGTTCCGGGTACTGGGTTCAGCATTCATTCAAGTGAGAGGAGTGGTCTGGACTCGTCACTCACTCTCCTCAACTTATGCGCAGCAGCCGGCAGGCAGCGGCGCTGCTTATCTATCATCTCTCCTCACTTTCTCAGCCAGGTGTCACGTATCAGAGTCTCAGAGAGAGGAGTGGACTCACTCAAGTAATATGATAATGCGGGTTATGCGGCGCCGACTTTGACACACCACTGTCTGCAGACTCGGCAGCGGCACAGCACTTATGATATCTCTCTTAGGTGATAGGTATTGTCAGATCTTGTCACACTGTCCAGAGGCCACAGGCTCACACAGCACATGACACTGCCACAGCAGGCAGCAGCGCAGCATGCATACCCCCCACCTTGTAGTCCACCAAGGCGGATCAAAGGCTGGCAGGCCAGCGAAGAATTACAAATAAAAAATCCCAATGGCAGGCTCCCCTCGGTGGCGTGCGCCTGTAGGCAGGTGCCTACTCTGCCTTATGGCACATCTGGCCCTGCCTCTCCGTCAGAGTTCACAATGTTTACTGTATGTGTTTCTTATTTGCTGCTTCTATTATAAATCATTACTTAACCCTTTGAGTTCCATAGGGGTACACAACACGTTGCATACACCTCGGGCACTCAAAGGGTTAAGTCTAATTTTCTCAAAGTCTCCCATACTTTCCTTGGTGAACAACCAGACACCCAGTGTACAGTAGCCTTCATAAGTGAGTGCTTTAATTATGGCAACACACTCACACAAATGCGTATAGACATTCACACAAGCCCAGACAGGCATACATAATACACCACCTCTCTTACCTCTTTATTTGGGCAGACATCATAGAGGAACTACTGTTACTTGACAAAGGGCTTCCCAGCAGCAGTACCTGGTGCGCTACCTGTGACAGTGTGCCAAGTAATGGAGAAAATCACAACTGTTGACTGGGCGATTCCTGTGAAAGCACCCTGACTCATGCCAAGAAGCACAGTTATTGGCTGGCACTTACAGTGGCAGCTCCCCGGTTCATGCTGAGAAGCAATTATTGGCCGGCGTGCTTTCTGTGATAATGCCAGGACATGCCGGGAAGCACAATTATTGGCTGGGCTGTCAGGACCCCGCAAGTAAGCCCAGGAGCCATAAGCGTAAGGGCACATGACAGCAGATCGACTGTCCTGTAATCAGGTTGTATAGATTAAGATTAGTTGGGCTATAACTGAAAAAGCAACTACACATAGATTTGGGAAGCAAAGGGTTAAGTAAGAAGCCTACTGGCTGTGTGGGGTGGAGCTATGGCAGGAAATGTCTTAGAGGAAGTGAAGATACTTCAGTCTTCCTGGGCCTTAACTTGTGGTAACATCCACTCTCCTGCCCTGTTAATAATGTTCTCATACAGAATAGGTAGAAGGGGCATAAGCAGTCTTTGATATATAACATTGTAACTACATTCAATGTTACTTCCTTTATAGAATGTAATTCCCACTGTTATATAGCCACTTCTGGATAGGCGATGAGAGCCTTGTTCCTGGCTTGCGGGGCTATTATGCAATATATAATTTCATCCGGGTATAATATGAAGAGGTGTAGTGTTGGGAATTGCTGTTATGGAGGATATGTATGGCTGGGGGGTGTAGGTTTTTATTACTGTGGGGCAGGTTGGTTTAACCACTCTCAAATGCTTCCTAACTTGTTTTATATATTCTTCTCCTCTTTCACTACCACGGTTGGGATGTGTCTACATCTTCCCTTTCTCTTGTTTACTGTGATTTTGTATTGCCTTAATTTTGAATTTTTGCTTGAATTTTTATAATCTATTTGTCCAGGTGTCATCATTATGAGTAACCTGCACATGTGTATTTAACAATGTCTGTGTATGTATATGTCTGTGTGTATGCATATTATATATATGTGTGTGTCCATATATGATTTATTCTAGTAAATTAATTGTGTGTATAAAGGACAAAGCATAGTCTGTTTATTATCTCCATTCACATCTTATTGCCTAGAGGGATGGGCAGTCCTCTCAGCCATGGTTCCCCAGAGGTTTCCTCCACAGGGGGTTTTTCTTCTCCTGAATGCTGAAGGATGGATCTTGGTGAGTCCAGTGGCTTAATTTGTCTCGTAATTAATGGAATTCTGTTTATTGTCACAGTCGCAGGAGGACCTTGCCAGAGAAATGCATGTAAGTTCAGTTTGACGGGGTGAGAAAGGAGGATATCCCCCGCTTATAAAAGATGGAATGATTGGGAGAGATGCTACTACTGCCCGTGCTAGATTACTGCATGTTTTGATCCACTCTTATCGGTGCTGCCCTCACCTGGTGGCAGCAGCAGTCGAAATATTCAAAGGAGGACGGCACGGCATAGTAGGGTACTCTCATTGAATGCTGGTTATGAAATTTATTCTTCAGTATATGTAGTACTGGCAAGGTCCTATTTATTTATTTATTTATTTGTTTATTAATTGGAAATAAAAGGCTGTGGATGTATAAATCAAACAAGAGGGGATGTATAAATCAAACAAGAGGGGAATTTTGCTGGGTGGAATGTTCACAGATTGGAAGGACAATTGAGGATTCTGCATGGCAAGTCAGCGGGCCTTAGGCAGGGACCTAAGTCACCTTGCCCATAATCTAGCTGTGTATCCAAGGAGTTAAAGTCATACTTTAAAGGAGTATTAAGGAAATAGTAATGTCAAAATATAAATATACACGACTGTCCATTATAATGTTATATAATGCATAGTACATTTTGCAGTGTCTGTATATTTGTATTCTTCTAGTAAATTGAGTCAAGAGTTTCTCCCTCCTGCCCCTTTGCATCACGTCATGCAGAGTTCACTGAGATCAGAAAGCTGGTCACTTGACCAGAAGATTTGCAATGAGGGACAATGTTTTGTGTCAGTGTAAGCAAAACTCTACTGTCCTTGAGGAAGGGGGGCAGGGTTTTCCTTATAATGACAGAATATAAACCCTCGTTGCAATCTGTTTGAACCAGCCTTCGGATCTCAATGAAGTGTGAATGATGAAAAGGAAAAGGGGGGGGGATTTTTGATGCGATTTACTACAAGTATACGAAGATACAAACATTGAAAAAAGTACTGTGCATTATATAACATTACAACGAACAGTCGTATATACACTTATATTTTGATATTACTATCCTTTTAAACGTTCAATAGGAGAAAATAAATAAGCATTTTACTTTTGAGTAAAACAATGGTAATGCTTGCAGTTTCTTTAGTCAAAATTATTAACAGTGCAAACCGTCACTCAGTGACATTATTTAAACACAAAAGAATGTATGTAATTGAAGAGGGGTAAGAACTAACAACAGGGAACCAATGAGAAAGTGAGAAAGTCCTTGAGAGTCACGGTTGGCTTTTGTGATTGGTCAAACGGACTGAATGGAGAGATTATGAAACGTGAATAGAGGTGATGTTATACAACAGAGACATGTGCACTGTCATGAGTAGTGAGGTATAGGAAGCCCCACCTTCAGAAACAAGCAAGTGTTTTGAGTGAACTTTTGCAATGAAATACTACACCACATTCTCATAAGGTTACTGTATCACAGGTGAATAACTGCATTTCCTTCATATTATTATAGTGAGGGTTCTTGACTTCTTTCTATTGAATACTTATGAAAATATGCCCGCTGCAGGGCTCCTTTTACACAGCGCCATTCTGCATTGAGTATTTTCACATGCATAACCCGCACCCTACACGTTCACAATTTACAGAAATATGAGCTGCATTTCATAACTGGTGACACCAATTAATTTAACCCTTTGAGTGCCAGAGGGGTAATCATCGCATTGCTTTGCAGTGCATCGCATATCCCTCTGGCACTCACAGGGTTAAATATCTCCATAAACTACAATAGGAATATGTGAGCTAAACCAATGTTTACGGATACAATCTGCAAAGACTGCTATAGATTCCTGACCTTGATGACATTTAACCTCTAAAAAGCTAGAAATGTCCCTACTGCCTTGGTCTACAACTTAATTGACTCATCTCTGGCATCTAAGGGGTTCATTTCTGTGTTCCATCCAAAATTGAGCCTTGAGACATGGACAATATATAATCACGGCACATTTTACCTCCTTTATATATGGGTGTCATTGGCTGAGTTCTTATAATAGTTGTACCTACTCTCTATTTTTACAGTGGAAAAACTCAGCATCAAAGCGTTATTTATGTTATCTGTCTACTTATCATAAGAAGGCGTACGGACTTGACTTGTGTATATTAAAATACCCATATTTATTTAGCCAATAAAAGCAAGTGCAGCTACATAGTATGGCAAAAAAAAAAAATTAATGTTTATCTCATAAAAATGGAAACTGATTATGAACTTTAGTCAGTGTTTTTTTTTTTTTTTTTTTTTTTAACCCTTTGAGTGCCATAGAGGAATCCAATGCACTGAATGGCAATATGTTGAATAAGTCTCTGGCACTTAAAGCGTTAATCTAAATTGATAAAACTTTTTTATGCATTAACCCCCATATGTACTCTGTATTTTATTTTATGTACAGTGCTGCTGCATTTGTTGGTGCTTCGCAATGCGTTGCATACCTCACTGGCACTCAAAGGGTTAAGAAATAAAAATATGTTTAACTGCAGTTATCATAAGTTTATTATTCATATCATTGCCTCTTTTCTAAGTACGCTTCTAAACTATTTATCCCACTACAGCAATGCAGAGATTTAAAATCCTGGGTCTTCCTTAGAAAAATGAATTGCCACTAGAATGTTTGGCTCTTTCCCATAGAAAGCCACTGAGACATTTTATTTATTATGTTATTTATTGATTAATTATTACCAGGTGGAAACAGCTACACAGTACAATTACCTGACAATGTTTCTAAATGAAAACGGAAAGACTATTTAACCCTTTGTGTGCCAGAGGGGTATCCAAAGCATGCCTTGGAGAATTCTCCAGTATCCAAGCAGAACTGGATTACACACCACAGGCCCTAGGCAAGGTATCAGTCTGGGTCCCCCAAATTTGCCCCCCTCTCCGCAGGGTCGGATTTACATCTCTGGAGCCTGTAAGCACAGAAATCTGAACCCCCCCCCATTGGCCCTCTCCACTGGACACCTCCACAATGCTCCTAATTTCCATATTGCCCTCACATTGCCCCCATCTCCACATTGCCCCCCATTAGCTCCAACTTGCCACCATCATCTCCATATTGCCCTCACATTGCCCCCCATTAGCTCCGCATTGCCCCCATCAGCTCCATATTGCCCCCATCAGCTCCATATTGCCCTCACAATGCCCCCCAATAGCTCCATATTGTCCCCATCATCTCCACATTGCCCCCCATCAGCTCCATATTGCCCTCACATTGCCCCCATCATCTCCATATTACCCTCACATTGCCCCAGTGTCCGTTTCCTACCTCTTCCTTGGTGGCCCAGTGGCAAAAGAGGTCTGTACCTCCTCCTTCTGCACAGAGCTGTAGCTGCTCGAGCTCCCGCCGGCTCCCTGCAGGCTGCACTGTGTGGAGCAGAGGAGGACTGGAGGCTGGACTCTGGCAGCGGGGCAGCAGCAGTACAGTACTGTCTGTTCCGGGTACCGGGTTCAGCATTCATTCAAGTGAGAGGAGTGGTCTGGACTCGTCACTCACTCTCCTCATCTTATACGCAGCAGCTGGCAGGCAGCGGCGCTGCTTATCTATCATCTCTCCTCACTTTCTCAGTCAGGTGTCACGTGTCAGAGTCTCAGAGAGAGGAGTGGACTCACTCAAGTAATGTGATAATGTGGGTTATGTGGCGCCGACTTTGACACAGCACTGTCTGCAGACTTGGCAGAGGCACAGCGCTTATGATATCTCTCTTAGGTGATAGGTGTTGTCAGATCTTGTCACACTGTCCAGAGGCCACAGGCTCACACAGCACATGACACTGTCACAGTGGCAGCTCCCCGGTTCATGTTGAGAAGCAATTATTGGCTGGCGTGCTTTCCGTGATAATGCCAGGACATGCCGGGAAGCATAATTATTGGCTGGGCTGTCAGGACCCTGCAAGTAAGCCCAGGAGCCATAAGCATAAGGGCACATGACAGCAGAGCGACTGTCCTGTAATCAGGTTGTATAGATTAAGATTAGTTGGGCTATAACTGAAAAAGCAACTACACATGGATTTGGGAAGTGAAGGGTTAAGTAAGAAGCCTACTGGCTGTGTGGGGTGGAGCTATGGCAGGAAATGTCTTAGAGGAAGTGAAGATACTTCAGTCTTCCTGGGCCTGAACTTGTGGTAACATCCACCCTCCCGCCCTGTTAATAATGTTCTCATACAGGATAGGTAGAAGGGGCATAAGCAGTCTTTGATATATAACATTGTAACTGCATTCAATGTTACTTCCTTTATAGAATGTAATTCCCACTGTTATGTAGCCACTTCTGGATAGGCGATGAGAGCCTTGTTCCTGGCTTGCAGGGCTCTTATGCAATATATCATTTCATCCGGGTATAATATGAAGAGGTGTAGTGTTGGGAGTTGCTGTTATGGAGGATATGTATGGCTGGGGGGGCGTAGGTTTGGGCAGGTTGGTTTAACCACTCTCAAATGCTTCCTAACTTGTTTTATGTATTCTTCTCCTCTTTCACTACCACGGTTGGGATGTGTCTACATCTTCCCTTTCTCTTGTTTACTATGATTTTGTATTGCCTTAATTTTGAATTTTTGCTTGAATTTTTATAATCTATTTGTCCAGGTGTCATCATTATGAGTAACCTGCACATGTGTATTTAACAATGTCTGTGTATGTATATGTCTGTGTGTATGCATATTATATATATGTGTGTCCATATATGATTTATTCTAGTAAATTAATTGTGTGTATAAAGGACAAAGCATAGTCTGTTTATTATTTCCATTCGCATCTTATTGCCTTGAGAGATGTGCAGTCCTCTCAGCCATGGTTCCCCAGAGGTTTCCTCCACAGGGGATTTTTCTTCTCCTGAATGCTGAAGGATGGATCTTGGTGAGTCCAGTGACATAATTTGTCTCGTAATTAATGGAATTCTGTTTATTGTCACAGTCGCAGGAGGACCTTGCCAGAGAAATGCATGTAAGATCAGTTTGACGGGGTGAGAAAGGAGGATATCCCCCGCTTATAAAAGATGGAATGATTGGGAGAGACGCTACTACTGCCCGTGCTAGATTACTGCATGTTTTGATCCACTCTTATCGGTGCTGCCCTCACCTGGTGGCAGCAGCAGTCGAAATATTCAAAGGAGGACGGCACGGCATAGTAGGGTACTCTCATTGAATGCTGGTTATGAAATTTATTCTTCAGTATATGTAGTACTGGCACGGTCCTATTTATTTATTTATTTATTTAGTTATTTATTTATTGGAAATAAAAGGCTGTGGCCATTTTACTCATATCTGTGTCTTTGTGTTTATGTATAAATCAAACAAGAGGGGAATTTTGCTGGGTGGAATGTTCACAGATTGGAAGGACAATTGAGGATTCTGCATGGCAAGTCAGCGGGCCTTAGGCAGGGACCTAAGTCACCTTGCCCATAATCTAGCTGTGTATCCAAGGAGTTAAAATCATACTTTAAAGGAGTATTAAGGAAATACCAATGTCAAAATATAAATATACACATGATTGTCCATTATAATGTTATATAATGCATAGTACGGTTTGCAGTGTCTGTATATTTGTATTCTTCTAGTAAATTGAGTCAAGAGTTTCTCCCTCCTGCCCCTTTGCATCACGTCATGCAGAGTTCACTGAGATCCGAAAGCTGGTCATTTGACCAGAAGATTTGCAATGAGGGACAATGTTTTGTGTCAGTGTAAGCAAAACTCTACTGTCCTTGAGGAAGGTGTGCAGGGTTTTCCTTATAATGACAGAATATAAACCCTCGTTGCAATCTGTCTGAACCAGCCTTCGGATCTCAATGAAGTGTGAATGATGAAAAGGAAAAGGGGGGGGGGGGGATTTTTGATGCGATTTACTACAAGTATACAAAGATACAGACATTGAAAAAAGTACTGTGTATTATATAACATTACAACGAACAGTCGTATATATACTTATATTTTGATATTACTATCCTTTTAAACCTTCAATAGGAGAAAATAAATAAGCATTTTCCTTTTGAGTAAAACAATGGTAATGCTTGCAGTTTCTTTAGTCAAAAGTATTAACAGTGCAAACCGTCACACAGTGACATTATTTAAACACAAAACAATGTATGTAATTGAAGAGGGGTAAGAACTAACAACAGGGAACCAATGAGAAAATGAGAAAGTCCTTGAGAGTCACGGTTGGCTTTTGTGATTGGTCAAACGGACTGAATGGAGTGATTATGAAACGTGAATAGAGGTGATGTTATACAACAGAGACATGTGTACTGTCATGAATAGTGGGGTAAAGGCAGCCCCACCTTCAGAAACAAGCAAGTGTTTTGAGTGAACTTTTGCAATGAAATACTACACCACATTCTCATAAGGTTACTGTATCACAGGGGAATAACTGCATTTCCTTCATATTATTATAGTGAGGGGTCTTGACTTCTTTCTATTGAATACTTATGAAAATATGCCCGCTGCAGGGTTCCTTTTACACAGCGCCATTCTGCATTGAGTATTTTCACATGCATAACCCGCACCCTACACGCTCTCAATTTACAGAAATCTGAGCTGCATTTCATAACTGGTGACACCAATTACTTAACCCATTGAGTGCCAGAGGGGTAATCATCGCATTGCTTTGCAGTGCGTTGCATATCCCTCTGGCACTCACAGGGTTAAATATCTCCATAAACTACAATAGGAATATGTGAGCTAAACCAATGTTTACGGATACAATCTGCAAAGACTGCTATAGATTCCTGACCTTGATGACATTTAACCTCTAAAAAGCTAGAAACTTCCCTACTGCATTGATCTACAACTTAATTGACTCATCTCTGGCATCTAAGGGGTTCATTTCTGTGTTCCATCTAAAATTGAGCTTTGAGACATGGGCAATATATAATCACGGCACATTTTACCTCCTTTATATATGGGTGTCATTGGCTGAGTTCTTATAATAGTTGTACCTACTCTCTATTGTTACAGTGGAAAAACTCAGCATCAAAGCGTTATTTATGTTATCTGTCTACTTATCATAAGAAGGCATACGGACTTGACTTGTGTATATTAAAATACCCATATTTATTTAGCCAATAAAAGCAAGTGCAGCTACATATCATGGCAAAAAAAAATGTTTATCTCATTAAAATGGAAACTGATTATAAACTTTAGTCAGTGGGGTTTTTTTTGTTAACCCTTTGAGTGCCATAGAGGAATCCAATACACTGAATTGCAATGTGTTGAATAACTCTCTGGCACTTAAAGCGTTAATCTAAATTGATAAAACTTTTTTATGCATTAACCCCCATATGTACTCTGTATTTTATTTTATGTACAGTGCTGCTGCATTTGTTGGTGCTTTGTTGGTGCTTTGCAATGCGATGCATACCTCACTGGCACTCAAAGGGTTAATAAATAAAAATATGTTTAACTGCAGTTATCATACGTTTATTATTCATATCACTGCCTCTTAGAAAGCCACTGAGACATTTTATTTATTTGTTTGTGTGTTATTTATTTATTAATTATTACCAGGTGGAAGCAACTACACAGTACAATTACCTGACAATGTTTCTAAATGAAAACGGAAAGACTATTTAACCCTTTATGTGCCAGAGGGGTATCCAAAGCATGCCTTGGAGAATTCTCCAGTATCCAAGCAGAACTGGATTACACACCACAGGCCCTAGGCAAGGTACCAATCTGGGTCCCCCAAATTTGCCCCCCTCTCCGCAGGGGCGGATTTACATCTCTGGAGCCTGTAAGCACAGAAATCTGAAGCGCCCCCCCCCCATTGGCCCTCTCCACTGGACACCTCCACAATGCTCCTAATTTTCATATTGCCCTCACATTGCCCCCATCATCTCCACATTGCCCCCCATTAGCTCCAACTTGCCACCATCATCTCCATATTGCCCTCACATTGCCCCCCATTAGCTCCGCATTGCCCCCATCAGCTCCACATTGCCCCCCATCAGCTCCATATTGCCCCCATCAGCTCTATATTGCCCTCACAATGCCCCCCAATAGCTCCATATTGCCCCCATCTCCACATTACCCCCATCAGCTCCATATTGCCCTCACATTGCCCCAGTGTCCGTTTCCTACCTCTTCCTTGGTGGTCCAGCGGCAAAAGAGGTCTGTACCTCCTCCTTCTGCACAGAGCTGTAGCTGCTCGAGCTCCCGCCGGCTCCCTGCAGGCTGCACTGTGTGGAGCGGAGGAGGACTGGAGGCTGGACTCTGGCAGCGGGGCAGCAGCGGTACAGTACTGTCTGTTCCGGGTACTGGGTTCAGCATTCATTCAAGTGAGAGGAGTGGTCTGGACTCGTCACTCACTCTCCTCAACTTATGCGCAGCAGCCGGCAGGCAGCAGCGCTGCTTATCTATCATCTCTCCTCACTTTCTCAGTCAGGCGTCACGTGTCAGAGTCTCAGAGAGAGGAGTGGACTCACTCAAGTAATGTGATAATGCGGGTTATGCGGCGCCGACTTTGACACAGCACTGTCTGCAGACTTGGCAGCGGCACAGCGCTTATGATATCTCTCTTAGGTGATAGGTGTTGTCAGATCTTGTCACACTGTCCAGAGGCCACAGGCTCACACAGCACATGACACTGCCACAGCAGGCAGCAGCGCAGCATGCATACCACCCCCCCTTGTAGTCCACCAAGGCGGATCAAAGGCTGGCAGGCCAGCGAAGAATTACAAATAAAAAATCCCAATGGCAGGCTCCCCTCGGTGGCGTGCGCCTGTAGGCAGGTGCCTACTCTGCCTTATGGCACATCCGGCCCTGCCTCTCTGTCAGATTTCACAATGTTTACTGTATGTGTTTCTTATTTGCTGCTTCTATTATAAATCATTACTTAACCCTTTGAGTTCCATAGGGGTACACAACGCATTGCATACCCCTCTGGCACTCAAAGGGTTAAGTCTAATTTCCTCAAAGTCTCCCATATTTTCCTTGGTGAACAACCAGACACCCAGTATACAGGAGCCTCCATAAGTGAGTGCTTTCATATGGCAACACACTCACACAAATGCATATAGACATTCACACAAGCCCAGACAGGCATACATACATACATACACCACTTCTCTTACCTCTTTATTTGGGTAGACATCATAGAGGAACTACTGTTACTTGACAAAGGGCTTCCCAGCAGCAGTACCTGGTGCGCTACCTGTGACAGTGTGCCAAGTAATGGAGAAAATCACAACTGTTGACTGGGCGATTCCTGTGAAAGCACCCTGACTCATGCCAAGAAGCACAGTTATTGGCTGGCACTTACAGTGGCAGCTCCCCGGTTCATGCTGAGAAGCAATTATTGGCCGGCGTGCTTTCTGTGATAATGCCAGGACATGCCGGGAAGCATAATTATTGGCTGGGCTGTCAGGACCCTGCAAGTAAGCCCAGGAGCCATAAGCGTAAGGGCACATGACAGCAGATCGACTGTCCTGTAATCAGGTTGTATAGATTAAGATTAGTTGGGCTATAACTGAAAAAGCAACTACACATGGATTTGGGAAGCAAAGGGTTAAGTAAGAAGCCTACTGGCTGTGTAGGGTGGAGCTATGGCAGGAAATGTCTTAGAGGAAGTGAAGATACTTCAGTCTTCCTGGGCCTTAACTTGTGGTAACATCCACCCTCCCGCCCTGTTAATAACGTTCTCATACAGGATAGGTAGAAGGAGCATAAGCAGTCTTTGATATATAACATTGTAACTGCATTCAATGTTACGTCCTTTATAGAATGTAATTCCCACTGTTATGTAGCCACTTCTGGATAGGTGATGAGAGCCTTGTTCCTGGCTTGCAGGGCTCTTATGCAATATATAATTTCATCTGGGTATAATATGAAGAGGTGTAGTGTTGGGAGTTGCTGTTATGGAGGATATGTATGGCTGGGGGGGCGTAGGTTTGGGCAGGTTGGTTTAACCACTCTCAAATGCTTCCTAACTTGTTTTATGTATTCTTCTCCTCTTTCACTACCACGGTTAGGATGTGTCTGCATCTTCCCTTTCTCTTGTTTACTGTGATTTTGTATTGCCTTAATTTTTAATTTTTGCTGAATTTTTATAATCTATTTGTCCAGGTGTCATCATTATGAGTAACCTGCACATGTGTATTTAACAATGTCTGTGTGTATGCATATTATATATATGTGTGTCCATATATGATTTATTCTAGTAAATTAATTGTGTGTATAAAAGACAAAGCATAGTCTGTTTATTATCTGCATTCACATATTAATGCCTAGGGGAATGGGCAGTCCTCTCAGCCATGGTTCCCCAGAGGTTTCCTCCACAGGGGGTTTTTCCTCTCCTGAGTGCTGAAGGATGGATCTTGGTGAGTCTAGTGGCTTAATTTGTCTAGTAATTAATGGAATTCTGTTTATTGTCACAGTCGCAGGAGGACCTTGCCAGAGAAATGTATGTAAGTTCAGTTTGACGGGGTGAGAAAGGAGGGTATCCCCAGCTTATAAAAGATGGAATGATTGGGAGAGACGCTACTACTGCCCGTGCTAGATTACTGCATGTTTTGATCCACTCTTATCGGTGCTGCCCTCACCTGGTGGCAGCAGCAGTCGAAATATTCAAAGGAGGACGGAACGGCATAGTAGGGTACTCTCATTGAATGCTGGTTATGAAATTTATTCTTCAGTATATGTAGTACTGGCAAGGTCCTCTTTATTTATTTATTTATTAATTAATTGGAAATAAAAGGCTGTGGCCATTTTACTCATATCTGTCTCTTTGTGTTTATGTATAAATTAAACAAGAGGGGAATTTTGCTGGGTGGAATGTTCATAGATTGGAAGGACAATTGAGGATTCTGCATGGCAAGTCAGCGGGCCTTAGGCAGGGACCTAAGTCACCTTGCCCATAATCTAGCTGTGTATCCAAGGCGTTAAAATCATACTTTAAAGGAGTATTAAGGAAATACCAATGTCAAAATATAAATATACACATGATTGTCCATTATAATGTTATATAATGCATAGTACGTTTTGCAGTGTCTGTATATTTGTATTCTTCTAGTAAATTGAGTCAAGAGTTTCTCCCTCCTGCCCCTTTGCATCACGTCATGCAGAGTTCACTGAGATCCGAAAGCTGGTCACTTGACCAGAAGATTTGCAATGAGGGACAATGTTTTGTGTCAGTGTAAGCAAAACTCTACTGTCCTTGAGGAAGGGGGGCAGGGTTTTCCTTGACAGAATATAACCCTCGTTGCAATCTGTCTGAACCAGCCTTTGGATCTCAATGAAGTGTGAATGATGAAAAGGAAAAAGTGGGGGGGGATTTTTGATGCGATTTACTACAAGTATACGAAGATACAGACATTGAAAAAGGTACTGTGCATTATATAACATTACAACGAACAGTCGTATATACACTTATATTTTGAAATTACTATCCTTTTAAACCTTCAATAGGAGAAAATAAATAAGCATTTTCCTTTTGAGTAAAACAATGGTAATGCTTGCAGTTTCTTTAGTCAAAAGTATTAACAGTGCAAACCGTCACAAAGTGACATTATTTAAACACAAAAGAATGTATGTAATTGAAGAGTGGTAAGAACTAACAACAGGGAACCAATGAGAAAGTGAGAAAGTCCTTGAGAGTCACGGTTGGCTTTTGTGATTGGTCAAACGGACTGAATGGAGAGATTATGAAACGTGAATAGAGGTGATGTTATACAACAGAGACATGTGCACTGCTATGAATAGTGGGGTATAGGCAGCCCCACCTTCAGAAACAAGCATTTTGAGTGAACTTGGAAATGAAATACTATACCACAAGGTTACTGTATCACAGGGGAATAACTGCATTTCCTTCATATTATTATAGTGAGGGGTCTTGACTTCTTTCTGTTGAATACTTATGAAAATATACCTGCTGCAGGGTTCCTTTTACACAGCACCATTCTGCACTGAGTATTTTCACATGCATAACCCGCACCCTACACGCTCGCAATTTACAGAAATCTGGGCTGCATTTCATAACTGGTGACACCAGTTACTTAACCCTTTGAGTGCCAGAGGGGTACGCATCTCATTGCTTTGCAGTGCGTTGCATATCCCTCTGGCACTCACAGAGTTAAATATCTCCATAAACTACTGTAGGAATATGTGAGCTAAACCAATGTTTACAGATACAATCTGCAAAGACTGCTATAGATTACTGACTAGGGTTGCCACCCAGCCAGTATTTTACCAGCAGGCTGTAAAAAATTGGCTTCTGTCCAATGTTAAGTCTATGGAGGGAATGCCATGGTCGGTATTTTTTTGAAGAAAAGGTGGCAACCCTATTCCTGACCTTGATGACATTTAACCTCTAGAAAAGTCCCTACTGCCTTGGTCTACAACTTAATTGACTCATCTCTGGCATCTAAGGGGTTCAATTCTGTGTTCCATCTAAAATTGAGCTTTGAGACATGGGCAATATATAATCACGGCACATTTTACCTCCTTTATATATGGGTGTCATTGGCTGAGTTCTTATAATAGTTGTACCTACTCTCTATTGTTACAGTGGAAAAACTCAGCATCAAAGCGTTATTTATGTTATCTGTCTACTTATCATAAGAAGGCATACGGACTTGACTTGTGTATATTAAAACACCCATATTTATTTAGCCAATAAAAGCAAGTGCAGCTACATAGTATGGCAAAAAAAATGTTTATCTCATTAAAATGGAAACTGATTATAAACTTTAGTCAGTGGGTTTTTTTTGTTAACCCTTTGAGTGCCATAGAGGAATCCAATTCACTGAATTGCAATGTGTTGAATAACTCTCTGGCACTTAAAGCGTTAATCTAAATTGATAAAACTTTTTTATGCATTAACCCCCATATGTACTCTGTATTTTTTTTTTATGTACAGTGCTGCTGCATTTGTTGGTGCTTCGCAATGCGTTGCATACCTCACTGGCACTCAAAGGGTTAAGAAATAAAAATATGTTTAACTGCAGTTATCATACGTTTATTATTCATATCACTGCCTCTTTTCTAAGTTCGCTTCTAAACTATTTATCCCACTACAGCAATGCAGAGATTTAAAAGCCTGGGTCTCCCTTAGAAATATGAATTACCACTAGAATGTTTGGGTCTTTCCCATAGAACGCCACTGAGACATTTTAGTTATTTGTTTGTGTGTTATTTATTGATTAGTTATTACCAGGTGGAAGCAGCTACACAGTACAATTACCTGACAATGTTTCTAAATGAAAACGGAAAGACTATTTAACCCTTTGTGTGCCAGATGGGTATCCAAAGCAGGCCTTGGAGAATTCTCCAGTATCCAAGCAGAACCTGATTAACACACCACAGGGCCCTAGGCAAGGTATCAACCTGAGTCCCCCAAATGTGCCCTCCTCTCCGTCAGATTTCACAATGTTTACTGTATGTTTCTTATTTGCTGCTTCTATTATAAATCATTACTTAACCCTTTGAGTTCCATAGGGGTACACAACCAGGGCTGGATTTACATCTCAGGAGCCTGTAGGCACAGAAATCTGTAGCGCCCCCCCCCATATTGCCTCCATGATCATTTCCATATTGCCCCTCACATTGCTCTCACGATCATCTCCATATTGCCCCTCACAGTGCCCCCATAATCATCTCCATATTGCCCCTCACAGTGCCCCCATAATCATCTCCATATTGCCCCTCACATTGCCCCCATGATCATCTCTATATTGCCCCTCAAAGTGCCCCCATAATCATCTCCATATTGCCCCTCACATTGCTCCCATGATCATCTCCATATTGCTCCTCACAGTGTCCCCATGATCATCTCCATATTGCCCCTCACATTGCCCCATCATCTCCATATCCCCTCACATTGCCCCATGATCATTTCCATATTGTCCCTCACAATGCCCCCATGATCATCTTTATATTGCCCCCATGATCATTTCCATATTGCCCCTCACATTGCCCCCATGATCATCTCCATATTGCCCCGCACAGTGCCCTTGTGATCATCTCCATATTGCCCCTCACAGTGCCCTCATCATCTCCACATCCCCTCACATTGCTCCATCATCTCCATATCCCCTCAAATTGCCCCATCATCCCCATATCTTCTCACATTGCCCCCATCTTCTTCATACTGCCCCCATGTCCGTTTCCTACCCTGGAGAGGAGAGGTCTGTCTGCACCTCCTCCTTCTACACAGAGCTGCAACTGCTGGAGCTCCCGCGTGGTCTTCTCTTCAGTATTGCAGAGCGCATGGAGATGATGTCATGGAGATGATGTCATCTCCCAGCGCTTTGCATTACTAAAGAGCTGACGAGGGAGCTTGCAGCAGCTACAAGTCTGTGCTGAAGAAGGAACAGACTGAGACCTCACCATGTTGTTGTGGGCCGTGGGCACCAAGCGGGGGATCCGAATGACAGGCGCCCCTCTGTGGGGTGTGCCTGTAGGCAGATGCCTACTCTGCCTAATTACAAATCCGGCCCTGTACACAACACGTTGCACACACCATGGGCACTCAAAGGGTTAAGTCTAATTTTCTCAAAGTCTCCCATACTTTCCTTGGTGAACACCAGACACCCAGTATACAGGAGCCTCCATAAGTGAGTGCTTTCATTATGGCAACACACTCACACAAATGCGTATAGAAATTCACACAAGCCCAGTCAGGCATACATACATACACCACCTCTCTTACCTCTTTATTTGGGCAGACATCATAGAGGAACTACTGTTACTTGACAAAGGGCTCCCCAGCAGCAGTACTTGGCGCTCTACCTGTGACAGTGTGCCAAGAAATGGAGAAAATCAGAACTGTTGACTGGGCGATTACTGTGACAGCACCCCGACTCATGCCAAGAACAGTTATTGGCTGGCACTTACAGTGACAGCTCCCCGGTTCATGCTGAGAAGCAATTATTGGCTGGTGTGCTTTCTGTGATAATGCCAGGACATGCCGGGAAGCACAATTATTGGCTGGGCTGTCAGGACCCCGCAAGTCACCGGGCCCTAGGCAGGCACCCAGGTCACCTTGCCCATAATCTAGCTGTGTATCCAAGGAGTTAAAATCATAATTTAAAGGAGTATTAAGGAAATAGTAATGTTAAAATATAAATATACACATGATTGTGCATTATAATGTTATATAATGCATAGTACTTTTTGCAGTGTCTGTATATTTGTATTCTTCTAGTAAATTGAGTCAAGAGTTTCTCCCTCCTGCCCCTTTCCATCACGTCATGCAGAATTGAGAGATCCAAAAGCTGGTCACTTGACCAGAAGATTTGCAACGAGGGACAATGTTTTGCGTCAGTATAAGGAAAATCCTACTGCCCTTGAGGAAGAGGGGCAGGGTTTTCCTTATAATGACAAAATATTATCCCTCGTTGCAATCTGTCCGAACCAGCCTTCAGATCTCAATGAAGTGTGAATGATGCAAAGGAAATAGGTGGGGGGTTAATTTTTGATGCGATTTACTAGAAGAGTAACGGTTTGAATCCAGATGTGGACCCCTTGCTCACAGTGCCTAGAGGGATCAGCTGCACCTCACTGACAAGGACCAATAAGGCTGAAACGTACGTCTGGGGTTAGCTGTTTCCCTTGTTCAGAGAGGAATTGTCTGGCATTTCGTGGCTGGACTGTCATTTGGCAGGACCAGTATGATGTGCTCCAGAAGATTTCCCCTCTGTGTATGGCACTGGTGAGCTAAAAGTGATTGCGCCCTGGGTGCGAGGACGCAGTCCCAGTGTGCTTCTTGCATGTATTTGCTAGCTCATGAGCCTAGTTGAGAATCTCTGACCTTTCTTTCTACATATGCAAATTTCTCTTGGGATTAGTCACCCTAAGAGTAATGGGGGGAATCCAGACATGGACCCCTTGCTCACAGTGCCTAGAGGGATCAGCTGCACTCACTGATGAGGCCCAATAAGACTGAAATGTACGTCTGGGGTTAGTGGCTTCCCTTGATCAGTGAGGAATTGTCTGGCATTTCGTGGCTGGACTGTCATTTGGCAGGACCAGTATGATGTGCTTCAGAATATTTCCTCTCTGTGGATGGCACTGGTGAGCTAAAAGAGATTGCCCCCTGGGTGTGAGGACACAGTCCCAATGAGTTTCTTGCATGTGTTTGGTAGCTTATGAGCCTAGTTGAGCATCTCTGATCTTTTTTTCTACATATGCAAATTACATTTGGGATTAGTCACCCTAAGAGTAATGGGGGGGAATCCAGACGTGGGCCCCTTGCTCACAGTGCCTAGAGGGATCAGCTGCACCTCACAGATGAGGCCTGAGGCCCAATAAGGCTGAAACGTGTGTCTGGATTTAGCTGTTTCCCTTGTTCAGAGAGGAATTGTCTGGCATTTCGTGGCTGGACTGTCATTTGGCAGGACCAGTATGATGTGCTGCAGAAGATTTCCTCTCTGTGTATGGCACTGGTGAGCTAAAAGAGATTGCACCCTGGGCGTGAGGACACGGACCCAGTGAGCTTCTTGCATGTATTTGCTAGCTCATGAGCCTAGGTGAGCATCTCTGACCTTTCTTTCTAAGTATACGAAGATACAGACATTGAAAAAGGTACTGTGCATTATATAACATTACAACGTCGTATGTATACTTATATTTTGACATTACTATCCTTTTAAACCTTCAATAGGAGAAAATAAATAAGCATTTTCCTATTGAGTAAAACAATGGTAATGCTCTCAGTTTCTTTAGTCAAAAGTTATAACAGTGCAAACCGTCACAAAGTGACATTCTGTGGAAACTTACAGAGGGTGACTAGACTCTCATAATATGCAACAGAACAACTGTATGGATATCGTATGAACTGTAGGGGAACTGCCTGGACAACAGAGGACACTGTTCATGTAAAAAAAGAAAACAGTGTAAATCGTAACAAGTTTGTAAACACATCTCCCAGTAGTGGGCATAACCTTGTTTTCTCAGCAGAAAAACCCTCTATTTATTTAAGAAAGAGTTTATTATCCATTTAAATCAATGGGAGTATTAATCATTTTTATTTCTCCTTTATGGTACAGTTAGTTATCCCCAGAATAACTCCAGTTTTCTTTTGTGCATAGGCCCAGTTGTCCTATTGATAAGCACATGAGGGACTGTTAGACTTTGTTCAAATAGGAGACATTAGATCAACAGTGTTATTGCTGTATTACAGTGCCAAAAAATTCCCTCCTATTAGGCTGTTCAAATCGATAACTCCCGCTTTGTGTGAACTCGGCCTGTTTGTTTTAGCAGACAGGATCTGTGGTGGTCCTCATTCACACTTGCTCATCGCAGACTCCAATAATTAGTTGACCCAGGAGGATGTCAGTCAATCATATATGGCTGATGAGTATCACAAGTAAACTACAGCAAGATGTGATAACCCTGAGATCTAAAGTGTAGCAGTGAAGGCAACCACACAAAAGACTGCAATATTGAGATGCAAACTGCAGCAACCAGACTCTAGTGGCTTCAAAGGGTGTAAGGCATTCCCCTGTTAATGCACAGCTTTGACTAGCAATGCTAAAAACTAAATGACTAATATTGCAGTGTGATCTTATCCTAAACAACTTTCTACAATTACACTTCATTACAAAGTGCTAAACATGGTAGAATACACGTTTCCTTTATCAGTCTTAAGAATTAGTTGAGAACATACGGAAGGGAAGCATGTCAACGAGAGTTAGGCTTTGTTTTGCTGGTAGTGAGGAAGAGGTGGTTTGGAGAAGGTGGATATGAAGGATACAGGAAGAGATTGGTCTTTGATTAGCAGAGTGAGTCCAAGCAGTGTCCCACCCTCTTGCCCCCTTTTCTTCATGTTCCTCGGTATGATTTTTCTGCCACAGCTTTGGCAATTTAGTCCTTGCATGTTGGCAAATATGTTACAGTTTGAAAGTTTAATTCTACATTAACTGGTTCCTTTGGTTAAACCGACTTAAAAGTAAGTCACTGGACATTGGTCGCTGGTGCATGTGTGTGAAAGACATTATCCACTGGACTCTGTATTGATGACCAGGGGGGGAATTGTATAGTGGTGGCCTTAATCCCTTGTTAGATGGTAGTGTTTCATGAGAATGAACCTGGTTATACTTGGCCATGTCATAGGTACCTATATTAAGTTATTTTTGTTTCAAGTGTTCTAATAATCTACAATGTTTTTGCAGTAATTTTATACATAATCAAATAAATAAAACCATGCCTGTTTTTCATCCAAAAATTTTGTGTCTGTGGTCGTTTCTGAGGTACCAGACCGTTTACCTATGACTTGATCACACCCATTACTGTTATGCCCCTGTTAATCAACTGCAGTCCTCATGTGAAATAAAACATATTAATTTCCAAGCACTGGTAGGCTAATAATCACTGGCTCAGTCATATTGATCATCCCAATTGAACTCTAGAATCTAAATTCTAAAATCCCATCTGCTAATACGGACCCTAGAAGCAATGAGTCGGGAATGTCTGTAGCATCAGACAGGGTTAAATCATGGTGCACCCTTAGCTCAGAATCTTCTGAAACACTACACCTGATTATATACAATTCCCTATTGGGAACCTTTAGTTGTGCTCAGGGTGAGGAATCTATCAGATGACAGTTTTTCAGTATAGAATTCCTTCCAGGTGGTTTTTAATCACAAAGTGAAGCCAATATACTAAGAAACTGGAGTAATTCTGGGGCCAACTATCCACCATAGTAGATAAATAAAAATTCCCTTATATTTAAAGGAGTTTTAATCCATTGAATGCTAAAGAGGTCTCCAACGCATTGCTTCACAATGAAGACCTCTGTAGCATATAAGGAGTTAAAAAGCCCATTTAAAGCAAGGGTAATTTTGGAATGTTTATTGTACCCCATGGTGCTCTTGACTGGCTCCAGAACTGCACCACTTTACTTTGTGCATCAGGCAGTGCAGTGTACCCATTCCACAAACCAGAGGCAACTCATTACTCAAGAAGACTTTCATATGGGGTTTGGAACTCTAAGAGTGTGCAAAGGATGTCTTACCGTAAAATCTCGGGTATAATACGCACAATTTTACCTCTCTTGACCTTATGTCAAGTGGGGGGTGCGTATTATACCCGAGAGTTTTTTTTCCAGACTTTAAAAAAAAAAAAAAAGTTAGCGCTTTCTGCTCCCTCTCTCTCCCTGCACGATCCGGTGATAACGAAAGACTTACTTTTTGAATCTGTAATTCAATATTTGTATGGTGTACCGGTATCTGCAAAAAGATCCCTCTCTCCCATCTTCCCTGCGGGCGGCACGCTTGCATCTGCCGCCCGCTTCCTTCAAATCGGCTTTCAGGACCTTGAGATCCTCACAGGGCAATACCATGGGAGGAAGGTCCTGAAAACCGATTGAAGGAAGCGGGCGGCAGATGCAAGCGTGCCGCCCGCAGGGAAGGTGGGAGAGAGGGATCTTTTTTCAGATACCGGTACACCATACCAATATTGAAGTACAGCTTCAAAAAGTAAGTCTTTCTTTATTACCGGATCGCGCAGGGAGAAAGAGGGAGCAGGAAGCGCTAACTTTTTTTTTTTTTAGGAAGGGGAAAACAAGGGTGCGTATTATACATAGGCACTCTTGTTTTCCCTTAAATCTTGGGCATAATAAACACCTGTGTATTATACACAGATGCGTATTATACCTGAGATTTTACGGTATTTGTTTTCTCCCTTGCCGTGAAGAGACTAAGCATCATCCCTGTCATCATCTCTGTGATTCAACTGAATCTTTTTGTTTCCTATGGGCTTTTTTCAGATTGGCGGTAAGTATTATTACCGCTGATTTTGCTTTCACAAGTCGGGTAATAGGATAGCAAAGACTGACTTAAAAAAAAACAACGCCTGTTTTATTTTTAGCACTGGTAATAGAATTGAGCCCATAATATTATATTTTTCTCCTGTCGTATAACTATTAAATTCTTTACATCTATTTTTTATATACAGACAAGTCTGGCATCTAATTGATCCACATCTAAAATTGCCAACACTTGGGAACCACATCTAAAATTGCCAACACTTGGGAACACTGTCGAAAATATAGTTATACGACAGGAGAAAAATATAATATAAAGAGCTTTATTAATTGCAATTCTAACTTTGTAATGTATTTAATTGAGTGTGGCTGTTGATTGCAATATATAGGTTGCATGACAAGGAATCTAAGAGAAAGAATAGGGGAACACCATTGAAATATTGCTAAGAAGGACATGTTGCATAGTGTATCAAGACACTTTGAGGAATACCCTCAAAGAGACACTAAAAATCTCCAGATTCTAGGATTAGAGATAGTTTTTCCAAAAGTAACCAATAGATACCGGGAATTATGTTGCAAAGAGGCAGAATGGATCTAAAGGATGAATACACTTACTCCGCTAGGCCTGAACGAGAATATAGATGAGCCAGATAGTGTGACAACTCTATATATAGGAAGAGAGAATAGTAGGTATAGAGTAAATAATGATTTAATATTATTATTATACATATACTTTTTCTGTTTATTTTTTCTATTTTTTATGTAGATAGTAGCAGGGTCGCACCTTTAGGTACGTGCTTTAGGCTGGTTGGGCCACCTTGGGCTTCCATCGCCTCTCTGTTCCGTTTAATTTTATTCCTTTTCTTCACTGATTACGACACTAAGAAGGAATGTAACTGCCCAGTAGAAACATCAGAGTTAGTTATGGAGACATGTCTTACCATGAACGGAGATTGCCATGGAGATGTGTCCTGGTCTAATTGGAAGTAAAGTGGTGCTTATGTTATTTGGAAAGCAAGCAAGCCATGGTGTTCTGGAAGTGAAGACCGTTGATGACTAAAGAATGATAGGGAGGGAACGGAACAGGGAGAGGACAGAGCTATGGGGAGGACGGCAATGGGCCTGGTGTATATAAAGGAGCAACCAGGCAAAAGGTAATTATTCAGCTCTGAAGAAGTTATATTTTAACGAAACGCATAAGGTATTTTCCAATTTTTTTAGTACAGTGAATGTATAATATATTTTAAGATTTTAAAATTAAACATACATGCTAAAGAGTCCAGTGTACTTTTCCTGTCTCTAAGTGACAGCTGTGGGAGAAGGAGGACAAAGGAGTGGGAAAGCTATTTATTCTACATGCTAGTAAACCTTAGAGGCTGGTTAAGCCTCTACTTTCAGTAAGTACCCATCCTGAGGGGTTGGAGGTGCTTAAGGAGATTGGATGGCCAAAATTGTCGAGATAGATCGCTCGTAGAGGTGCTTTTGTGCTGGGTTTGTTTTTCTTTTTGTTTCTATACAGAAGTGGCTCTGTGGAAGTCACGTGGCCAGGTGACGGAGTCCAGCAGCAAATCGAAAATGGAATAGAGCCTTCATCAAACAAGCTATTGGAGAAATGAGATTTGTGACTGTGCAAGAGAAAGGTAGCTTTTTTTATCTTATACCCTATGCTAGCGCTCTTGGGGTAGAGCGAGGAACTTCCCAAATTTACAGATGGACAATTGCTAATTTGTAACTGACTTGTGGTAGCTGTTCAGGTGTTGGTTCATCCTGGAGGTGGTTAGATGACCCAACACCCTCCACCCACCCACGGCTGATTTCCCTGCCACACAATTTGCATTTCGCTAGCTGGACATCGCCAAGTGCCACAAAATGCTCCCACACATTGGAGAGACGGATGACTCTGCCAGTTGAATAGGAAGGTTGTGGAGAAGAAGAAACTGAGGTGACACTTTCTTGGAGCAACCTCACTATGCCTTTTTTCCTACGTACTGTTACAGGGGTACTAATAGACCTAAAGATGGCAGCAGGGGTGTTGGGACCGGGGTTGGAGGAGGATAGTGGAGTAACAGTGGTACTGGTGGCGGAGATACTAGCAGCTACTACCTGGCTGGGAGACCCAATTGGAACTGGAGAGGCAGGTGTTGAGTTTTCAATAGAAGACACACAGCTGGAGAAACAGGAGGAGTACTATAGGAAGCAGGGGAAAAAATCAAGCTCAGGGGGATAATCAAGGCCAGTGGAAACATCAAGCTCAGGGGACAAATCAAGCTTAGGAGGTCTTGATCCCTCATATTCTTCTTCTACCTCTTGTAGGTTTGGACAGGAAAAAAAATCATCATCAGCAGCAGATTTTGGGGAGATCTGCTTAATTCCCTCTTCTGCCTGGTGGCTACCGGGGAAATGCTAAACTATGTCCCTCAATAACCATTTCTGGAGAAGATATGCTCTCAATGGCAGTGACAGTGGTGGCAGTAAAAATGTTATCTAAATACTGCAATAATTTCTGTTTGGGCTGCTTACACAGACATTCACTGTAAAAATCCCGCATTGATACTGCCCGCAGTGTCCAACCATTAGTGTTACGCACACTAGTAGTCCCCAGGTTTATAGAAGTGGCTGTAGCAGAGGTGGTGACTAAACTGACAGTGGCACTAGTCATTGTGCAGGTGGTTCTTGGGGGGATCATCACGAAACAGTTGACGAGACACAGGTGACAGCTGCTTCGTGGTCTCAGAGGGGGATCTGGACCTCTCTCCTGTGCTAGTGGAGGTAGAACGACCTGCAGTCATGTTTTTTGAGGGATTTTTCGTGGGAATACGGAGAGATCTTTCGCCCACCTCTACGCATCAGCAGTAACATTGCGGACGGAAATCTTGCTGCCATATGAAGCAAAGGCAGAAATTGGGTGGAAATTGCCAAAGTTATTGTGTGATTTTCATTGGGTTACTAAAAGGTGGAAATTGTATGTATTTCTCTGCTTAGTAATTTTCATGGAAAATGTGTCAAATTGTGTTTTTTTATGCAAAAAATTACTGTGAAGAAAACAAAACAAGAAAAAAACTGAGGATTTTCACCCATCCCTATTGTGGGCTCAGTCTCTGCATGTCAAGCATTTTTCTTATTTCTCACAATCATGTCAGGTATCTAAAAATATAAGAGGAGATACTAAATTCCAAAATGACAACAACCAAGCTCCTGTTAGAAGAAGCTTTACTCCCTCTGCTGGTTGAACTGGTAATGGTACACAGTGATATTTGGTTAACGCTGTATGAAACAAAATGCTGGAAGTTTATCTTTACAGGAAGCAGAGAAGTTAACAGAGGAAAAATCTTGATTTAAATATAAAATTAGTAGATAAATACTCTTTGACTTGCAAAGCCTCATAATTATTAAGATCCTTAACCCTTTGAGTGCCAGAGGGGTATGCAAAGCATTGCAGAGCAATCAAAGGTTTAACCCCTTAAGTGCCTTATTCTAAGACAATGAGACCTCTTAATGGTGCTACAAGTCATGTTTTTCACTCCCATATGCCATTGCAGAGAGTAAATTATCATATCCATTTCAGACTGATCCTGTCCACAGACAGTCCAGCAATGAAATGTCAGGCAAATCCTCTCTGCACAAAAGAGACAGCAAAACCACAGACGTACATTTAGGCCTATGTGGACCTCATTGGTGTGGTGCAGCTGAGTCCTTCTAGTCACATGGAAGCAAGTGCCCATGCCAGGGATACACTTATACCAAGGGAGACCTACAAAAAACAAATGTGAGGAGCACCCATCAATCACAAGCAAAATCAAGTGCCTTGTTCTAAGACATTGTAACCTCTCAATGGTGCTACAAGTCATGCTTTTCACTCTCATGTGCCATTGCAGAGAGTAAATTATCATATCCATTTCAGACTGACCCTTCCCACAGACAGTCCAGCTCCGAAATGTCAAGCAAATTGTCTTTGCACAAAAGAAAACGCAAAACCACAGATGTACAAGTGCTCATGCCAGGGATACCCTTATATCTAGGGAGACTTACAACAAACAAATATGACGAGCACTCATCAAGTATGAACAAGACAAAGAGTATTGTTCTAAGGCATATTGACCTCCCAATGGTGCTACATGTCATGTATCTCCCATGTGCAATTGCAGAGACGAAATTACAGTATTTGTATCAGACAGTCCAGCTCCAAAATGTCAGGCAAATCCTCTCCGAACAAGACAGACAGAAAAACCACAGAATTAACTTTTGGCCTATGTGGAACTCGGCTGTGTGGTGCAGCTGACTCCCTCTAAGATCTTAAAAGCAAGAGCCAGTGCCTGAGATACCCTTATACTTAAGGATACCTACAACAACCATATGTGACAAGCCCCCATGAAGCAAGAACAAGATAATGTGTCTTATTCTACGGCATGGCGGATTCTCAAAAATGCTACAAGTCATGATTTTCACTCCTATGCGTCATCACAGATGCGTTGTGTACCCCTCTGGCATTCAAAGTTTTAAGAGGCCAGTCCTGCTCTACGTACTGCCGCTGCCTCACTGGCAATGCACGCGATGCAGTCATGCGCTGTAGAGACTGCCTGAACAAACAGAATGCTCCCAGCATTCTGTGCATTCGGACAGTCTCTACTGCACATGACTGCATCGGACATCTGGCCTTTTATATTATAGGATTGAAATTTCAATTAGAAGGATAGTAATACTTTATTTTTATGAAACTTTTTTATTGAAATTTTCAAAATACAAATATATACAAATACATGAAAGATGAAGGCATGAGACATTTCAGGCATGATCTATAAAAGAGAAACCCAACACCAGTGTGTTAGGTATACAGCAAGGAAATCCCTTCCCACAAGTGAAAAGTATGTCTAACACTGACAATTCCAGTATTCATACAAAAAAACTGGGAAGAGTATACAGTATGATTGAATGATGACAGCTCAAGTTGTATGGAAAACTGCAACCACCAGGGTACCCAGCGGAGCCATCCTAACAAATAATGTCTCAATGGATAATCTAAAGAGCAGTAACAATATAATAAACAGGACAAAAAAAAACAACAACAGAGAACAGGTGTATGCCTCCAAAGGGGCCCAACCCCTCCTCCCCAAACCCAAAAGAAATGAAAGAAAAAGATTGAGGTCAAAGAGAAGGGCCAGACACTCCCAAGTCCTCCTCCCCAGCATCCAAATGGGGAAAGGCGGAATCTCCTTCCCCTCCCTCCACCTCCAAGAGGGACTCCAAGGCACTATCCGTTAATAGTCTCTCCTCCATCCATGAAGTGTATCTGAAGCAACAGTAGAAGACTGTCTGACAAGCAAAAGGCAAGGATAGAATAAAGGCTTCCCAGAGAGTGATAAAATGAGCACCCAGCATTTCCTTATCGGATAGGGCAAGTGTCCAATGCAGTCTAGTGAAGTGAAACAACGTAAGGGTCCATTGATGAAGCAGTGGGGGTTGAGGCGATAACCAAAGTGCCAAAATACATTTCAACGCCACCATAACAGCAAAATCAACTAATATATTTTGGCTAGCCATTAGCTGAGAGGAGGAATTATAGACCCCCAGGAGAAAGGCTGGAGAAACAAAATCAATAGGAATCCCAATTTTAGTCGTGATATAGAAAAGGATCTTGGTCCAGAAGGGATAGACATGTGGACAGGAATATATCATATGTAGTAAAGTTGCTGTCACAGTACCTTGTTTTCAGCTCCGCCACTTCAGCGATGCTCGGCGTCTTTCCACGCGTCATCTGCAGGTGAGAGGCTTCAGAGTAAAGCAGGCCTCTGTTTTATGCCATGCTTCCTGTAGTCTCCTCCTACCTACTTCCTTCCTCTGAGCCTACTCCTCCTACCTACTTCCTGAGGAGGGGTTTAAAGGGAAGTCTGAGTCCTAACTCAGTTACCCTTACGTTGGTGTTCTGAGCAGTTCATTATCTAGTATTCCTGATTCCTGTGTATGATCCAGCTTGTCTGTCCAGCCATTCTGGTGTTGACCTGTGGCTCTGTCTGACTATTCTCCTTGCGCATTCTGATTTGGCTCAGATATCCTTTCTGGTGGAAACCTGTGGCTCTGGCTGACTACCCGCTCCGTGTATGACCTTGGCTTGTCTGACTACCCACTCTGGTGTTGACCTGGGGCTCTGTCCACTGTGCATCCAGCTTTCCATTGATTCAGTGGATATCCTTTCTGGTGCAAACCTGTGGCTCTGGCTGACTACCCGCTCCGTGTATGACCTAGGCTTGGCTGACTACCCACTCTGGTGTTGACCTGGGGCTCTGTCCACTGAGGATCCAGCATTCCATTGCTTCAGTGGATAACCTATCTGGTGCAAACCAGTGGCTCTGGCTGACTACCCGTTCCGTGTATGACTTTGG